>CM062933.1:28710000-28972500 GCA_031878705.1 Tapirus indicus
TTTAATCTAGAAAAGGCTCTGAAGAATGGTAGGCTCACTGGAATGTTGAAATCCTCCCCGCCCAAACCTGCAACTAGGAAGATTATTTACATTTGATGGAAATATATTTTAAGTAATGCAGAGCCTTTTCCATTCATCCCATGTGTCATACATATATTAAATTAATGGTTACCTGGGCTTGCCTCATTCTTATGTGTCTACCTGCCTAACCCACAGGTACCCATCTTTCAAGATTCAGCTTAGATATCAGTCCCTTGGGTAATTCTTTTCTAATACATCCGATTTGGTTAGCTGTACCTTCCACTTACCTTAACATAACACTCTTGTTCTCTCTGTATTGTGGTTATAATTTATTTGCCTGCTTCTGCTCTAGAGGGCAAGTTTACTCAGGACAGCAATTTCCACTATTAATCACTTGCTCTCTAGCACCCAAGAGCAAGCTGGGGATATGGAGCGTCCACAAAACCTACAGATGAATGAATTCTGAAAACCATAAAGTTGAGTGTTATCATTTGTATTAAGGCTATTTTTTTTAAGATTAATAACATTAAAAGTGATTTTGAATACTGAAAAGTCAGAACTAAAAATCATATGATGTTATTTTTAAAAAGCTTGGAAAATCAGCAAGGAAAGCAAAGGCTTATCCACATACTTTGTAAGGTACTTATACCAAAAAAAAGTCATAATGTGAACTCATGTCCTTATAAAGAATAGATTTGCCATGGGTACCCAGAGGAAGGTGTGCTTTGAATGGCTGTTTTAACCCATGAAATGAGAAGGAGTTTGCCATAAAAAGAATAAGTGCCCAATTTGATGATACTAGTCTGGGCAGAATATTCCCTGGGGGTAAGTCCAAATGTGAATAGTGAAAAATCTGCCATTCTATTTTCTCATAACCAAAGCTTGTGAAACACAATTTTAAAAGGAAAATAGGCTATGACATGATGCAGAATTACACCCCTGGTGATTTGGAGAGCCAGTACTATTCACTGACAAAAGGTCCCTCTCAGAGGGAAACTGTTCTGGGTTCAAATCCCAGCTCCATCCTTTAGCTGCTGGAAACTGTAAAAGGTATTAAGTTCCTTTTTTTTAATTCCTAAATTTCTTCATCTGTAAAGTGCAAAAAATAGTACCTATCTTGCAGAGCAAAAAACCCCACAAAAATAGAAACAAAAACAAAACATATAAAGGGCTTGACATAAAGTATATTTTCAACAAATATTAATTATTATTTTACTTCAGTCTACTTGTCCTGTTAATTACTGTTGAGAATTCAGGCACATATCTTAAATCCTCTCTTTTGAATCTCAGGATGAGAAGGGCAGTTAAAATGATCCACATCTGATTAGAAGGACTCTGATAAGACTTAAAGTTAACAGGGCACTATATCAGTATAAAGTCATAAGTATAAAGTGTTATTAAATATTAACATGGAAAAATATTTTTCAAACTCAAAGAATAGAATATGAAAATTGGCAATGACAGAGGTCCAGGGAAGGGATGAAGTTGTCATTATGGGTTTATTTACTATTCATTCCTTTTCTGGGAACATAATAACTTATCATTACAAATTAAAGGAAAGCCACATTTAACAGTGCTTTTCAAAATAATTTAAAAGGTAGACTTTAGTGTGCATGCCATATAACCAAAATAATATATATCAATAACTCCCTAGACATCAAAGTTTCTATTCGGTAACTAGTTAGCTTGTCTGTCCACTGGGGAATCCTGCCTGTTTTGCTTTAACCAGCTACCCTTGGTTTTTTTTCTTTCTTATTTTATTTTATTTTTTTTCGGTGAGGAGGACCAGCCCTGAGCTAACATCTGTTGCTAATCCTCCTCTTTTTGCTGAGGAAGACTGGCCCTGGGCTAACATCGTGCCTATCTTCCTCTACTTTATATGGGACGCCGCCACGGCATGGCTGACAGGCAGTGCGTCGGCGGGCGCCCGGGATCCGAACCAGTGAACCCCGGGCTGCCAAGCGTGGACTAAACCGCTGCGCCACCGGGCCGGCCCCCTTTCTTTCTTATTTTAGTTAATGGATAGAGGGATTGCTACCTCCTGTGTTTCTGGTGGTTCTGAACCTTGGCTCACAAATGTGCTAAACAAAAACGTTGGCTTTCCGTCTAAGGCACATTACGAGAAACACAAAGACCATGTCCAAGGTCACATTGAGATTCTTAGGGAGATAAAGCTCAGGGTTGTAAAATTTGATGTCAGAGGAGCTCCTCTCCCAGGTGCCAGGTCAAGCACTGACTTGTGAACCCACTGTGCCACAACAAGTCACCTAATTTTTCTCTTAAAAAAATAACCATATGCAAGTTTACTGTTGAAGAGATGCTTTCACACCATTATTTCATTTCCTTCTCCCCATCTGCCTCTGAGACAGGGAGAACAAGGATTATGCTCACCCCACATTTTCTAGATGATGTCTTATGATTTGTCCAAGAGACACCTATAGAATTCAAGAGAAAAAAATTTAGCCTGAACCCCTCCTAAGTTAGACCTTGAGCCTTTTCTGCTGAGGATTAATTGTTTCCAGAGTATGCTCCACCAAATATTAGCTTCATGGGAGGCTATAGGATAAAGAGTTCCATTGTTAAAGAAGGTAGGAACCATTATATTAAAGAAAATTCAGCAGTTTACTGCATTCCCTTAATATGGCAGTGTGTGTTGCCAATAGGAAAGAAAGAAAATCTATCACATTCCCTGAACTTATTTGACTAGGATCATCTACAACAAGTCAGACAAGATGAATACATTTAGGGGAAACTGTCTTCTAGCATGCTTATTGAGGAGCATGGATGTTTTAGTAATTCAAAATTCTGAGTTAGGCCCTGGCTCTCTCCTCAGCAGTCAGCTGCCATATTGAACCCCAAATCCCTCTGACAGTGGAGAGGGACGAGGCAGTGACCTTTTGGTCCAGGTGTCCTGATGAGTTCACATTTTCACAGTTGAAAGTCCAAGAAAGTGAAGAAATTTGTTTTAATTTTTTAATTATAATTTGGAGAAAATAATCTACAGTTTGACCATGTGTATCATTTAAAAAGTTGTCTTGCCTTAGACTTTAGTACAGAAGTTAAAATAAGCCATCCCTTATGTTTTTGAGTTGTATTGAATTTGTCTGAAGCTTTTGGGGGTGTTTTGGGAAAGGGAGATGCATGTCACCATGTGTAAATAATAGTGTTTTTGAAAAAAAGAAATTAAAAGAATATTATTTTGTGTTATGTGCATTCATTCCTGGGGGCCTATTCAGGAAAATACAAAAGAGAACCTCCCACCTTTGGTGAAACAAATGAAAGATTCCGTTTTCACTGGCCTACAAAATAATCCCCCAAATATTTAGCAACCGTATTTTTATTTCTCTCATTTCAGATGCTTCAAGGGGATAAAAGATTGAATTTACAAGTGGAAAATAGCCACATATACAATTTCAACCATCCAAATTGAAAATTGGTAGCATCTCACATTTTTAATTAATAACATAGCTGCCATTCAGATTAACTCATATGGGATTCATGCTAGTGACTGTAATCTCATTCCAAACAGGACTGCCAAATAGAGAAAAGGCTGCAAAGGCAGATGCAGTAGATTTGTTCCTATGGTTATGGTTTTTACCTAAGCTAATTGAAATGTGTAGCTGGTGTAAAGGAACCATGAATATAAGGATATACTCATATCCTAAAAGATGAGGATAACCTAAAGGAATAAGAACCCCCCAATGGCAGGGCTAGGAGCATTTTCAGGTACTCAACTGGGCACTCAGACAGTCCTGGGTTTGAATCCCGGTCCTGCCACTTACTAGCTTTGTGACCTTTGGCATGTTCTTTAACCTTTCTCCAAGCCTCAGTTGCTTATTTGTAAGATGGAGATAATCATTCCTATTTCTCAGAGGTGTGGCGAGGATGAAACGAAATCATGTATGTAAAGGGAAAATGTTCTGATGTGGTCTAATCACTCAATAACTATTCTCTTTACCTGAAACAAAAATGGGGTTAGGGTGGAGGGAGGCTGATAATTTGAGAAACTATTTGTAAACCTGATGAATCTGCCCTGTGTGGTAGAGTCAAATTAGCCATGTTCCCTGGAAATGTTCCTCAGAAACACTGCAGTATATTTTCTCTCTTTCTAGACTCTTGTCTCCCTGTTCAGCACAAGGATTATCTGTCCAGAAGTGAGCAAAAAAGAACTGTGCCCGACTTCTGAGATTTTGACATTTATAGGTTTACTTGATATTTCCAGTGAAATTGCTGAAAAACACAATAAAACAAAAAATACTCTTTTGTCTGAAAAAGCAGAAGTTGAGAAGGGATCTATACAACCTATAAAATCATCCAAACCATGGAGAAAAATAATACAAATTTATTTACAAAATTCGATTTAATAGGATAAGGAAAATAACCTATAAGATTCAGGAGACAGAAATTTAGCTCAGACAAGAATGAACTGTTTCACACAGTGAATAGCATGTGTGTATATCTATCTATCTATCTATCTATCTATCTATCTATATTTATGATACTTACCCTCAAAAAATAGTTTAGACTGAAATATGTCACTTCCAAAATAGTTAGCTAAATTCATGGATGACAGATCCATAATGTACCTCTGAGGGAAATTAGCATGCTTGTGGTTTATCTAAAATCTTTTGAGGTCACGAAGATAGTGGGAAATCTCTTCCCACAAAACATCTCTGGCCTCCACGGTATTTTGTTATTTTTAAAATTTTAATGCTTTGACTTGGAGGAGTTTTGGGTCCATTTCCAATTGCAGTTTTGGTGCTATATAAAATGCTGTATGAAGAAGACAGTTTTGTGTTTTGCTAAATTCTGGGCTACCTAAGGCCCCTCTACTCCCTGTACACACATGAGGTTGGAGACAGTTACTCAAGTTCCTGGAGACAGCTGATCTCAGCCAAGAAGTCATAACTCAGCTTCTTACTCATCAAGCTAGGACTAAAGAGAACAATGCATAACAGATAGATTTGTTCTTCATCCACACTCACAGATCATGATGAGAGCTCTGGGAAGAAATTTGTTTGACCTTAGCCTGTTTATTTACCGATTTTAGCCTAATTTTCAAGATATTTTCTTGTGACTAGAGACACCTGAAGCTTGGAAGAGAGACAATGAACTTCTATAAGAACAAAGAGGCAAGATAAATTACTTTTCTCTTGAAGACATCTGAATTGCTTTAGAGTAGCTATTTTCTCAAAAAAATTGGCATTTGCCTTGGACTAACTTTATCACAGTGAATAACATCTTTCTTTTTTTGGTTACAGTACACTTTTGACTGAGTGGTAAATACCAGCTTTTAAGATAGAAACCACCATGGCAGTACACACGCGTGATAGTTCTCATGCAATTGGTCCTGTAGTCTGATGCCCTTGAAGGCAGGCCTGGGAAAGCAGTGAGGCGATTGTTCACTCCCCCACTCTATTTATATACAGCTATTGAAAGTTAGAGGCTTTCTCTGGGGCTTGGCCTGTTAATTGGAGTGCAAAACACAATTCCCATTAAGATGCCACTTGAAGCAAGGAAACTGTATTCATATCCTGTGAGCCAATGTGGATTTTTCCACTCATGCCCATTTAAATGTCTCAGTTCCTGAACGCAAGAATGGGGGTGTCAGAAGCTTAGCGTTTCCAGGATTTGGGATGGGGGAATCTTGTGAGCGCTGTCTCATGACTTGAGGAAATTTATCTATTCTGAGAAACTCATAGTTATTTATCCCTTTAATAATTACTCATTTCTAATTTGAGAAAGAGTCATTTGGGAGGCAGGAGTCTTGCTTCAGTGATTCATTTCTTTCTTTCATGGGGATTAAGTGCACTACTGGACAAAGTACAATGTGAGTTGCATCATTTTACACTACAAATGAGAGCAATATGAAATATTAAGGAATGGACATTTTCCAAAGTTTAATTCTGTTTTCTGTCAACAGCAGGATTAACTTTAAGGGTGTTCTTTTTTTTTTTCTTTCTTTTTTTCTTAAGTATCTCCAATTCTAATGTCATGTGCGAGGGGCTCTCAGAAATGGAACCAGTACAGAAAACATGTGGTAAAACCTCCTGTTTCTAATCCCACAGAGGACCCTTAAGTGGTGGTCCATTGAGGTTGGCCTTTGTACAAATTGTGGGAACCAGGCTTAGGGACAGGGACTGCCTCTTAGTGAAGAAGCTCAGACCATCTGTGTGCATGAACTCACATGCCACATGGTGACCAGGTAGAACACGAACACTCACCTGGCAGAAGTGAAAACAGCTTTATGAAAAGGAGAGTAATCTTAGGAGAGAAAGGTGTGTGTGTGTGTGTGTGTGTGTGTGTGTGTGTGTGTGTGTGTGTGTGTGCATGTAAAATTAGGGACCATAATGATTGGAAACTAGGTGATAGATGTAGAATAACAATACAAAGAGCAACCAAGAAAATATGAAGTTGTAAATGTAAATACAAAGGTGTAGCAGAAGATAAATGTCTTCAGTGAGTATAGTTTATTTTCCTAGAATTCAATGCACTTTGTAAGCCCTTTTGGTTATTGCCAAGAAACCTCTGAGAGTTAGATGGACAGAATTATTACATTCCTTTTACAACCAATAGCAACTTGCATTGGTTTAGGGAGAGGAAATCTTTTGGGAGTGGCAGTGGCTGGATGGATGTTGAGAGATAAAGGTTTTTGTCTTGATCCTTCATTAGACAAGTCACCTGACCCCTCTGGACCTCAGTTTTCCCATCTGTAAAATGGGTTAATGGATTCTAAAGTTCCTTCTGCTGTTGACATAATCAACATAAAGCTACTATTTTCAAACGGCATTTTTGACCTTTGTTCATATAAAACTGAATGTTCCCCCATTCTTCTGATTCACTCTAACTTCTGTACATTTCTTTCAGAAGATAACTGTAAAAGAATTGCTTGTTTTCAAAAAAAAACAAGCAATCCATTTAAAAGATATCCATTTAAAAGATAAGATCTCAAAATGAAGTAAACAGAAGTCTGTGGACATGCGGTTACAAATTGGTATGACTGCTGTTATCTGATGCTTTAGTTACTTGTTTCTAAATTTTTGCCTTTATATCTAATTCCCTTGCATTGCTGTATTTCTTCCTGATCATTAAAGATGATTTGATATCTTTTCTTGTGTTACAAAAAGAAGGAAGGAAGGAACTACTGAAAATTTTAGGATGTCTATTGTTAGAATTTCACATGCCCACATCATTCTATCACTCTTGAGCTAGAGCAATAAAACAAATGACAGTATTTCTTTTTGGTTGTGTGTGTCACTTTACTCCATAACATAAATACATAGGCCTGTACATTTACTAACCCCTCTCTCCTTTCCTAAAAGCAGAGCCTTACACAAGTCTACACTCCCTGCTTCTGCTTCTGCACCTCTAATTACCTCTTCACCTTACCTGCAAGCTGACTTCTGATCCCACCCTACCACTGAAACTGTTCTTGCCAATACCCAAAGGACACACCTCACTTGCTCTCTACAGCAATTAACACTACTGACCATGTTTTCCTTCCTGAAAAGTCTCCCCACCCCAAGATCCCATGGCACCAATCTTTCCTGTTTTTTATTTTCTCTATTTCTTGGTCATCTATTAGAATTCCTCTCTGTCTGCCCAGGCTTTAAATGTCTGTGTTTACTGGGCCTGTATCCTTCACTCTCTTTTTCCCTCATGCTCTTGCTAGGGGATTTCTCTCACACAATTTTTTATCTCAAGTCTAGATCTCTTCTCTGAAGCTTCAGGCCAATGTTTCCAGCTGCCTTCCAGAATTCTCCACCCACAGGCAACTTACATGCAAACATTTAAAATCCAACTCTATCTTCCATCCAAATCTACTTCTCTTCCAGCAATTTCTGTGTCAGTAAATGCCCCACCATCCATCCCATCAACTTGATCTGGAAGCATCCTCTCAACTTTCACTTCTGATCAGTTACCCAGCTCACCCCTTCCTCTCTGTTTCCACTATCAAGGTTCAGGACTTGGCCATTTCTCAGGTGAATTACTGCAAAGGTCTTCTGTTTGTGTCTCTGATTCCAGTCTTTTCTTTCTGTGATCAATTCCCCACCATGCAAACAGAAAGATTTTTCTAAAAACCAAAATCTAACGTCATCCCACTCCTTCACTCATGAGGCTTGAAAGTTTTCTGTTTGACTTCACATTAAAATCTAAACTCTTTATCCTGATTTTCTAGTACTTCACTACCTCTTTCTTGTCTGTCTCTCCAGTTTGTCTTCCAGAACACACTCTCTGCTCTGCCAACCTGAATTAATCACAGTCTCGTGAAGCAGCCACGCTCTTTCAACAACTGTGTTTTACAAATGTTCCCTAGTGACTATGGAGTGTCTTCTCTCCCCAGTTTGGGGGGGGTGTATTGGGATCGTCTACTTGTCTCCTACCCGGCCTGACAATTAGCTGCTGAAGGAGAGGCCTGGGTCTCACACCTCTCATTCCAGTGCTCCCAGCAGTTCTGAATAAAGCAAAACTCAGTACAGGAACTGAAATCTAGTTTTTAAATTTCAACTTGCTTGTTGAAGTTATTTCAAAATTGCTGTATGATTAAACCATGTTATATTTCCTCTTCTGCTCTTAGTTTTATTAAATTATGTACTTACAGATTTGTTTTTCAGATAGAAAATAAATTTTCAATTATTCCCATGTTGAAGTCCTAATAGATGTACTTAAATCGTCTCCTTTGATGCTCATCTACAAGCTCTTTTAGAAGATCCCAACCAGTAATTGTGAATCGTTTAGACACTTTTCTTCACTATTCTGATCATAGTATAAAAACTTAGCTGCTTGCTGTCACACTAAGGAAAAGACAAATTATAAATTGTTATATAAAATAAAAAGTCCATATGTAGATTTTCTTCCAAGAGAATTAATATTCAAAATTCTTACTTTGTTTAGTAACTCACATTGCTCCTCAATTTATTTTGTGGATAATGAACAAAACTTACCACACTTAACTGTTTCTGGTCATTTATTTGGCTGTCTCCTCCTTTCTCTGCGAGCTCCACAAGAGAGGGACCATGCCTATCTTTTCAACACCATATCTCCAGCACCAAGCTTTATCCATAGTTGGCTCTTAACAAACATTTTTAAAAGAATGTTGAAATATTTAGTTTTTGTTTTATGTGCTATCTTATAAAAGCCCAATTTTTACACACATAAAAGACAAAGTTAATCTGCCAGAGATGAGAGAAAGTGTCACACAAGGTCACAGAAATTATACTGGGCCAATTCTTTATCATGAAATGCCAAAAAGAGTTTTGTTTTTCAATTTTATGCCATTGTAAGTTTGACTCTTACACACAACTTGTTGAAAGTTTTTCAGTTCAAAGCAGCCTTTTGGTCAGCCATAGCCAGTCCACACTAAATGAATCTGGGATGAGTTTAATATTGATTAAACTTGGCAAGTATCTCTATGGGAAACAAGGCACAACAAAGTGGATTTCTATTTCTAATTCTAAGTCAGGGAATCAAAGACAAACTTTTTAAGAATTCTTCCACCTATAACAACATGAACATTGGGTTCAAAAGAATCCATTAACCCAAATAGAATTTTCAACAACAAACTTTCCCAGTATTATAAAATAATATAAGGAAGTCATACCACATCAAGGGATACCCATAATAGACTCAATATTCTCCATTTATTATCGTTTAAGCAAGCCATTGTCTTCACATTTATGGCTGTTAAAAAGAAGAGAGTCTTTTCAAAGTATGTGCATCTGGTTAGGAGAGAATAGGATAAACCAGTTACAAAAAGTGACATTTTTGTTTCCTGATTCAGCACAAAGAAAGTCAGAATCTGCAAGTCCTGAGTTTTCCCTGGCGTTGGACCCCGGAGTCCAAATCCTGATCCAGAGACGGGTGTTGCAAAAACAGAGTGAGATATCCTGTTAAGGTGGCGATGCTTGGAATGGTCGAACTATATTACATCTTTCTGGGAAATGTCACTCCGTTTTGTAATAAAGCTGGAATGACCTCCCATCCAAGATGCTGTCAATGAAGAGAAGCATGGACTTTCCAGTTTTCCAAGTGCAGGGAGAAAACAAGTTAGATTAACTGTTTATAAAAACGAATCCAGTGAAAAGGGGGCTCTGTCAACGATAAACATTTATTTTACTCTGTGTGTTTAGTATGGGAAAAGAACACATTGAAAGTTGGCCAAACAAAGTATTCGTCTCTGCAGAGTCCCTGAATCTTGTCTTGAGGACGTTCTCTAACTAAAATTTTTCTATTCTATTCCCAAGTGGATGAGCAGTAGGCAGACAGAGAAAAGATGAGGGCAAACTAAAATAGCATAAACACTAGCACACTTACTGTGTAACTTGTGAGATGCTGTCCCTTTTTTCTAATTCCGTTGTCTAAATTCTGTCTAATCTCAAAAGCCAACTCCTGTCTGACTCAACTAGATGTCACTTCCAGGACTTCATACTCTCAGAAACACACCCATAGTCTGCCTTATACTACTGTCATATGTGTAACCACTTTTGAGCCCATGTAGATATCTTTATTTATCACTGCAATACCCAGAATCATTCCTTATCAGTGGAATCTAAAATAACTTTCTTGAGTAATCATCCTTTTAATTTTTTAAATTTAGGAGCATTTGATCACACTGCAACTGGTATAAAGCATACTAAACTGCTATAAATAATTAAATATGTTTAATATAGAAACATTTAGTAATATGTTTAATGTAAGGTGATTTACATAAATGAAGATAATTAACATGAAAACAGCATAATTATCTTTTTTCTCTTTTTGCCATGTTGGTTCTTAATGTGTCTGACAAGCATTTCTGCTGGTGATCTTTCCTGCCACTATGTACTGTTTAACTGACGGTCATTTTTATACATTGTGATTCCCATATAGGTTTAGTCTCTTCCCCTCAACATCTGCAGTTCCCCTTATTTTGAATCTCTCTACTGTCACTCCCCTAGCCATTTCATTCACATCCTCATTTTTTATTTGGTTTGTTCTCTGATTTCAAATATCCAAGGATTCTTGCCCCTTAATTTAGTGGTAAATATTTGGTTTCTAAGGAACTTAAAGGAAAAGATACCGGGGCCCTTGCATGATAGAGGGGGTGGAGGGGACTGGTGAATTACCTTTCTGAAACAGGAGACCCAGGTTAGTGGTGATGTTACAAGGAGAGGGAAATGGAGAGGATTCAAGAAAATGAACACTGGACCCTCTGGGATCTGATATAAGAAGAGCTAAGATTACGAGAGGCTTGATGGTGGAAGAAGTGTCATAATTCACATGGCTTTGGCTATTACATTTGCTGAAGTTCTAGCTGGAGAAGGATACTGGGAGAAAGAGCCAGCAGTGGGGCCATCCCCTAAGAAGAGTAGCCAGAGGATTCCTATTGCAGTGGCCAAAGGGTAAACTCAGACCTGAGCCAGACTAGAATCGATGGCTAAAAGTCAAGTTTAGTAATTAGGAAGAGCAAGGCTGCAGGAGTCTCTGGGTGGGGCCTGTGCTCATTTTCCAGCAGGTGATACAGTCAGATTCAAGGAGGTCTTTCTGTGCTGAGAGGGAGCCCCCTGAACGGCAGCTGGCTGAAGGTTCAGAGATCCTTAGTCACAACAGAGGACTAGAGTGCAAATTAGGAATCAGAATACGACTCCAAGCACAGAGAATAAGGGATAGGTGTTAGAAGACAAGGGAGGGAAATATGACTCAGTGCCCACCAAGGAGCCAGGGTACACCATAATCCCCACTGGGAAGAGGAAACTGGTGCCAGCCCCATCCCCCTCAAGGCAGATTGAGTTCCAAAATTGTTTATTTTGTTCTAGTTAATGGTCAGGGCTATGATTACGGGACCATTTGTACCTGTGTTGCATGACTCGGGAACAGGCAGGTATAAACACAGGGAAGGAAGGTAGGAGTTTGATCTAGGCTTTGGACACTCCTATTGTCCCCAAGAACCTGAAGTGTCTGGCAAACTCCAGTGTACTGTTCAGGTCCCACAGCCGATGTTTCTGTTTCACAAAGGTTTTCCTCAAATTCCCCATGCACAGTGGGCACTTGAGAAGTGATAGCCATCACCCACCATCACCAACATTGTCACTACTATTATTATTTCCTTCGGGGTCAATAACAACATCTCAGCAGTTAGACAATAACCTCTGTGCTCACTTAAAATGTCATCCAACTGCTCACAATTGATTGACATTGTTTTTAAAGAGTTTTCACTCCAAAATCAGACACAACATTTTAAGCAGCACATAACTTAGAGGATTATCAAAATTCTGCAAATAATTTTTAAAGTATAAATGGGATGTGCCAGTTCAGATACTTTTGGCAGGAGACAGAAGAAAATCAATCTCAAACTGGCTGAAACAATAAGGGGAATTGTTTGGCTCAAGTAATGAGAAGTCCAGAGGGAGAGCTAACTTCAGGTATGGCCTGGTCCAGTGGCTCAATGATATCACCAAGGAATGGGATTTCTTTCTTTCCTTCTATGGTTGACTCCTCTCTGGGGCAAGGTTGCCAGAATTGCTAGGCTACAGATACCTTTATTTATGTACAGCAAGAAAGAGAATATCTTTGCCTTGGCATTCTAGAAAATGTCTGGCACTTCACTGTGATTGGATCATCTTCAGGGACTTGCCCACTCAGGAACCAATCACTTTGTTGACTGGCTAAGCAGAGGTCATGTGCTCTATCCTGGATCCTGGGGTGATGCCTGTTTCCCCAGAACCACATGAATCCTAAAGTGGAAATGGGAGCTGCTGAGAAGGAGGAAGGGAAGAATGGATATGGAAAGAGATATCAATCAGGGTCCTAAGGTGCAAACAAGAAACTATCTCTAGTTTATGTAAGGAATTTATTAGAAGGACATTGGGTAGCTCAAGAAACTTTCAGAAATACTGGAAAACCAGGTTGGGGAAAAGCGCATGTATTCGTTTGCTAGGACTGCTGCAACAAGTGCCACAAACTGGGGGCTTAAACAAAAGAAATGTATTGTCTCAAAGCTCTTGCGGCTAGAAGTCTGAGATCAAGGTGTTGGCCAGGTTAGTTCCTTCTGAGGGCTGGGAGGGGGAATCTGCTCCATGCTTCTCTCCTAGCTTCTGGTGATTTGCTGACAATCTTTGGAGTTCCTTGGCTCGTAGATGCATCGCTCTGATCTCTGCCTTCATGCTCACATAGTGTTCTCCTAGTGTGCACATCTGTCTTTGTGTGTAAATTTCCCTTTTTTATAAAGACACAGTCCTATTGGATTAGGGCCCACTCTAATGACCTTATCTTAACTTCATCATCTGCAAAGACCCTATTTGCAAATAAGGTCCCACTCACAGGTACTGGGGATAAGGACTTCAACATCTTTTTGGGGACACAATTCAACCCATAACTGTGCATCAACTCACACCGCTACAACCAGGCGGCTGGGTCCCACCTGTGGCATCTCAGCTACTGGATGCTCGATGCTGCTTCTGCTGGCTCTAGAGGCCCCTGAAGCTGTCCCTGATTCACAGTGTCACTGCCTCATGCCAGCTCCTTGACGTTAGGGTGTGTGGAGAAGGAGCATCTGGCTCCTTCTCCATTCCCTCTCCTCCCCCAAGATTCACAAAATTGGACGTTCTCCCAACACAGGAAAATCTTCAGGTGCTAGGCAGCCAAAAATGAAAATTGACCACTACAAGTGGCAACCAACAAACTATTATGTGGCAAAAGTAGATTCTTCCCTGTTTTTGTGTAAGCAGAGGGTTGGGGGAAAGGTGTGTACTGCGTCCTGAAGAGGCCTGGGAATCTGATTGTGATAAAGAGTAAAAAGGAGCAGAAATGGCAGGCTGGAAAAGCCAAAGATAAACTTCTCCTGTCCTGCATTTTTTCCTTGAGGTGACTCAGTTTATCTTCCTCTACCTGTGGACAAAAGGAAGCTGTGTTTGGTGGTTCTTTTATTCTGGGAAGGGCACATGAGCAGAGCTCAGCCACGCTATGCTCAGGAGTGAGGGCCTCTGCTGATGGTGCCACAGGAGAGCAACAGAGCCCACAGTGAGACTGGTGCTGATACCTGCACGGTGGAAGACCATGGGAAGTCTAGCTTAGCCCCAGCCCAACGCTGACCCACCTGCTTTAGAAACAATGCTAAGATACCTGTGTGTCTGAGATAGGCTACCCAGTGACAGGCTAACTTTTATGTTCAAATAAGGCTACTATTATTCATTCCCTTGGGATAACTGTTTTATGTCCACTTCCCTTATTAAGCTGTAATTTTCTGAAGGTTAGAGGATGTCTCATTTATCATAGTATTTTTAGTGCCTAGTTCGGCACCTGGCACACTTTTGATCCCCAGCAAATATCAGATGAATTAGTGAAGAGATGGATAAAAAACACAGTGTGTGTGTGTTGATTTTGAGGGCAAGGCAGGGACGGAAGTTATTAAACAACTCTTAAAGGCTCTCAATTTGAGAGGAAAATTTCCTTCGAGCAGTTCTACAATGAGCCATGACTGTGCCTTATTTTTATCACAGCCGTGGTGCATAATAAAATAATAGGAAATGGACAGAGGTGCTAGGATATGTACTTACTCTCCCAGAAATGCAGGGCTTGCTTGGCCCTGGGTTGGTATCTCAGCAGAAGTTTCCAACACAGGGGCATTAGGCTACTTCTGCTCCTTCTCCAATGAGAAACCTAAAAACTTGCAGAGATTATACCAATTTACACCTTCCTAAAGTGATCTTGAATTAAGTTTTCCTTACATCTGTTCCAGATTATTACTTATTGGTATGATTTTTAACTCACATCCTAGAAATCAAATAAATAATAAACAAAAAAGAAATAAAATGATTTAAAATCTGAACTGAGAACAGAAATGGAAATGTTTTAGCCTGTGTTGTACTCAACTCTGAAAATACATTAGCTCAGCCTTTTGAATTTGATTTCCCTCGTAGTTTGAGAAGCAAACGAGAATTAATTTCAAGCAAAAATCTGTCTTATTCATATAAATACAAGTTTGAACTTAGTTAGAAAATACATGTTTTTTAAATTAAATTTCCTTTGAAAAACAAAGGCTTAAGTTAAGGGGAAAATGTCTTGGAAAACTTGAAGTTTTAAAAAACAGAACTTGAAGGAAAATAGAAATGGTTTTAGGGCTTTCTGAAAAATCCCTATATTGCTGAATTCCCCTTCCCCCATTCATGATAGGTTAATTCCTATTGTCTCAACATGAAAATGGAACCTCTTTGAAGGTTCCAATAAAGTATTAATTTATTTTTTCATCATTATGTTGATATCTCTTCTCTCCTTGTTTACAGTTTTCAATTAATATGCAAATGTTTGATATTGCAATAAAAAAATTACAGACATTTGCTTCTCAGTGTAGAGCAAGTGTGTTTAAATGGCCAGTAATAATCAGGAGTTTACAAACCGAGGGCATCCACCACCTTTTGTCCTAAATTATTCATTTGAAACTTTTTCAAATTTAAAACACAAAAATACCTAACTGATCTACAATTTTTAAAAAAAAACCATATTTTAAAATGTTTATTTAAGAAGCACATTCTTGAGTGCTAACTATGTACACGGTGTTCTGTCAGGTGCATGCTCAAGAAGAAAGATTTCTAAAAGATATTCCTATACATCTCTGGTGCAGAACCTTTGTTCATGTCTTGCTTCAGACCCAGCTCCCACGCTTCTAAAATAATTTTCTACTTCATTTTATGAAGGTGCTTTGTTTCCCTTGTATAGTATCTGTGATTGTTCTTCTATTCTAAAGATCTTCCATTCATCAATGCCACTGCATAAATGTTGTGCCTATGATACTAAAGCAGCCTTGAAGGAATGGACCCATCAGCACCCTCTCTAGTTCATAGTAATACTGAGAACCACATTCTTAGAATTAAGTCCCATGAAGGTCTGGGTAGGGGTAGTAAACTCAAATGCATTTATTGGACATGAGGGTGACAGAAAATCTGAAACCAGAAGATAATAGGGAGTGGTAGGCCTTTGGTAAACTGGGGAATATGTGCTCTGCTTAAAGGCACTCAAATTCATTTAAGAATATGAGGCTCACCACACAGAACATAGCTGTTGAGTATTTTTTGTCTGTTTGTGGATTTTGACTTTCTCTTTTAACATTCTGAATAATGAGAAGGCAATATAGCTCTCCTCCCTTTTAAAACACAAATACAAAGATCTGTGATCTGTTGCTTACTCCTGGCTGTGGTAAAAATAAGCCCCTTAAAATATTTTCCAGTGAGAGTGCTGTTAACTAAAATAATAAAAATACTAAACTGAAAACCAATTTTCATTACCGGATTTACCTATTACAGCCATGTGGCATATTGAATTCCCAGGAACTCTAATGATTGTATTGTTCTTTTATTTAAATTATGAATTAATTGAGAGCTCCTGTGGACAAATTTTTGCTCTGTGTGTCTACCAGGAATCATTAGTCATGATGTTTGTTTTGTGGAGTGTTGACTTCAAATTCACCCAATAGTCTTTAAATTGTTATCCCCCAAATTCAGAGGGAATGCTCAATTTACCACCACAGAGAAGGAGCCGACCTCGAAAGAATAATGGGAACGAACAACAGCTGCTTTAAACAAATCTTACAAACACAATTTAGCACAGACACAGAACAGGAAGAGAAAATAAAGACTGACTAATCGCCAGTGGACCAGGGTGTGCCTTCAATCTGGAAATTATTAATTCCTATTTTTTTCTCTCACCTCCTCAAAGGTTCAGTGTGTACATCGATGTCTGGAGCAAAATCTACACAAGATGCATTTTCATCACAGCATCTGGTTCTCTGGGAACTCCATTGCTTGCTTTCTTGCTGCTTTAACCTTTTTGTCTGAAGTATGTTCTGGCAGCCAAAGATGTGTCTGAATTACTTTGTATTTTCAGGAATCCCACTTTCTCTTCACTCATAAAGTCTGCAACCTCGTGTAGGGATGCTTGACATATGTTTCCTGAGTCCATACATTTTGGGGGAGGGTAATGTAACTATTCACTTCAGATCCACCCACATTTCAGTCCTCATCCCACCCAGAGTTTGGGGTTTCCTTTTGTCAAATGGTCTGTAGTTAAAACCACAAACCCTCTAGTGATCAGTGAAATCATGTCTTTGTTGTCTTTGCCTGATGAATGGGATAGCTGTAGATCTCTGTTCTTTTGTGAAAAGAATACAAAATGAAGTGAATATAAAAAGGAAAACCCGTACAGTTTTTAAGAGCCAAAGTACTCCAGTTTGAAAAATACTTTAGATTACACTATTGTTGACATCAAAACTAGATGCTTTGTTATGTTAAAAACATCTTTAAAAAAAAAAAGCAACTGTTTTTAGAAGAGTATGAAGAGCCTAAAACATGTATCTCTCAAATAAGCTTCTTCCTTTACTGAACCAGAACGAAATACGTTACATAATGTGAATAAGATAAAACCACAATCAGTGGCCTTCCTCCTCCAAACGGAGATGACTTCTCAAAATGGCCTGGCCTAGTTACACCATTTTCAGCGTTGAGGTTCATGTAGAAGATCATAGCCATGATGATAAAAGTTTTCCAAATAATGTTTCATAAATCCTTGTAGTGACAATTTATTTCAATTCCAGGCTGTGGGAAGTTATTAATGGTTCAGTATTTCTTTCTTTCTCAAATGGTGCATTCCATTTTTTCAAACATAGAGCATTTAGAATATGGTCCTATCACAATTTAATGAAACTAGCTAGATCCATCAACTTTGCACTCATTAATGTGTAAATTTGGATATTTACTTAGCCTTTATGACTGTTTAAATTACAAAGTACTTTTTTAATCATTTGAGGGAACTCTATTTAAAGACATGTTCTTAGAGGGAGAAGCTGCTCTGCATAATACTATGCACATTCATCCTCCCAATAAAACACTAGGAATAGTGTGGATATGCAGGTATTTGTGAGTGCTGCTTGTTATCATACATAAATATTGAGCTAAAATTCACCTTTGGAAGGCTTGTCTGTGAACCACCTATTCAAAGTAAAAAACTGCATTTACCCCAAAAGAAGACTTTGTATCTCTCAAAGTGCTTCAGCAAACCGAGAAATAATGCTCAATTAAAATTTAAAAAATAAACCTCATTCCATCTTTGATAGGATTGAGAATCCTCAAGTATCAGTTTTACTCAGTCATTTGTGTGTAATTATTAGAGTAGAGCATCAGTTTAGGCTTAACTTCATTAATAACTGTTTATCTAGCACTTTTACTTATCCCATTTGAACCTCATGAATGTGAAGAAACTTGGGCTCAAAAATTGAAGCCATGACCTTTAAGGTTGTTGAGAGTAATAGATGGAAATAGGATTGAAATTCCTATGTTCTGACTTCAGAGCCCATGGGCTGGCCCTCAGAACAGTAGTTTCAATGACCCTCAGAAAGAAATAGATACACAGATATTCATATCTGAATTACAAGTTTTACAAAATAATGCTTATCCTTGTTATATATAAATCATTTCTATTTTAAAACTATGTGTTATGTGTGTATGTGTATTAAAGCTGGTTATGACCCACACCTACACTGATTTCATAACCAATGGATCACAATTCACAAATGGGCTATGACCACACTTTGAAAGCTGTACCACAGGGTCCCTCATTGCAAGGCTATCTCGTGCAACCCATCTAGTTGCACAGGGCCCCATGCTCAGAGGGGCTCTTGGTTTAACGCTCTGATGTCATCTTGAAATACTTAATAATTTTATCTGTGAACTTGTGTTTTAGAAGTGAAGTCCAATAGGCCAGGGGAATACAAACTTGAGCAGAGATATGTGCAACCTACAAGTCCGCTGTTCCTTGCCACCCGTTCGCATACAGCATGCACGATGCCCCACGAGTACAGAATTCTGGTGGACCCACAATGAGTGGGAATTCAGCAAGACTGAAAGTGAGTATAAGGTAAGTGTGTTATGTCTATGACTGAGTAAGTGGGGCCACTGACAGCCTTGAGAGGCTGTGCTTTCAATTCAAATCTGAACTTGCTTCAAATGAGAAGGAAGGCAATGACATTCTAAGAAACACAAGTTAGCAAGTGGTGTTATCATATCCTTTCTTACTCAAATTACTTCCCTGTATTAGCCAACCACTTACACTGAAAATGATGACATAAAAGGAAAGGGAAAGATAGGGCAACACAGAGTTCTTTTTCCTTTCCATCCTTCCTTAATCATCAGTAAGGCAAAGATAGAGAGTGTTGGTAGAAAGTGTGTGTGTCAAGAAATGTAACAAAAACAGTAGATTCAGTTTTGTGCAGCATTTCCCTTGTTCTGGTGAGAATCAAAAACATATGGATGTACTAGTTATGAAATACAAGTTGTGCAATTTTGGTGACTCTGCATATGAGTTAAATGCTGTTATAGTTGCATTTAAAACTGTCATTGCACAGTATAAAGATGAATGGTAAAATTCATGCAAGTAATTTAAATTTCCTTTTCTTAGAATGACATTAAATAGCAAATAAAAAACCACTACAAATCAAGAGAGAGAGAGACCAAAGAAAGAAGAAAGATTTTCATTACCTTTAATGGCATGATTTTAATAGTTTTTGAAAATAGAGCCTGGCATTTTCATTTTGCTCTGGGCCCAGCATATTATGTAGCTGGCTGTAGTGGACTGAATGGTGACCCCTAAAATGGTATGTCCTTGTCTTAATCTCTGGAATCTCTGAATATTACCTTATATGGCCAAAGAGTGAATATTACTTTATCTGAAAAAGAGTAAATATTACCTTATATGGCAAAAGATGTGATTAAGTTAAGGACGTTGAGAGGAGCCTAAGCTGAATTATCTAAGTGGGCTCTAAATGCAATCATATGTATTCTTACAAGATAGATACACAGAGAAGAAGAGGAGGCAATGTGGCCATGGAGGCCAAGATTAGAATGATGTGGCCACAAGCCAAGGAATGCCTGGGGCCACCAGAAGCTAGAAGACATATGGAACAGAACCTCTTCTGGAGCCTCCGGATGGAGCACAGCCCTGCAGACACCTTGATTTCAGACTTCTTGCCTCCAGAACTGAGGGAAAAAATTTCTGTTGTTGTAAGCCACCCAGTTTGTCATAATTTATTACAGAGCCCTAGGAAACTAATACCCTGGCTCTGTGTAATTGAACTCCTTTTCTCAAACAAGACATGTGGACCTTGCTCTAGAAGAGTTCGTTCATGACACTAGCCCATGGAGATCCCTCCATTCTCTAAATATGGTTGCACTTTATCATCCCTTACCATGAGGATGGTAGTTTCTGATCATTTCACACACTAGTTTTGCCCCCTTCTCTTGGCTCCGGGCTCTAAACTCCTTGGGAATGAAAAGCATATCTCAGTGCCCATACCCTCTAGACTGTCTCGTTTCTATGAAACAATGCCAGTTTCGTAGAAACTTCTCAATGGATTCCTGTTGATTGACCACAGGTTTGAAATACTGATGAGGTTTTTATTTTATTTTAATTTTCTATTTAACATTTAGAGAACTTACACTAGGGAACTAACTTCTCCTCCCTACTTGAAATGAATAGAGAAAACTTTAATATTGAATCTTAGGTAAATATATTTTAACAAAGTGATTGTTGTACAGAAGCCTACAAGAGACTTAAATCCAAAAGGTCTAGTAACTTTACTTTTGTTACTGAAGAAGGCCAGTCCCAGGTGGCATGTGCACCAGAGGCCTTTCTTCTGCTCTATCAGATAGTGTTGCTCCAATTACATGTGGCGGAATTTAAGGCTAATAGGGGAGACATTTTGGACAAGTGCTTTTCTATATCCTTCAAATCGCAACTTGGAATAGAGCAGTCTACACACTAGATACGGTATACAAGTCTTGTCTAAAGGATATATGGACCTTAATTTAAGCTTTATTTTAATTCTGTGGAATTCAATTTTTTTTTAATTTTAGAAGATGGTTTAAATTAAATTTAGTTCAGCAAGTATTGAGTATCTTCTCTGGGAGAAGCCCTTACTAGTCAGCTGTGGGGTATACAAAAATGAGTAAGACACAGTTCTGTCCTGAAGTGACTGACTCTCTAGTAGGGTCAAGCAACTACATAAATAACTTCAATCTGGTAACTAAATCTATTAAGACACATGTGTACACATGCACACAAACACATCATATATGCCAAAGGCGTGCCAAGGACGAGAGTAATTAATTCTGAAAGATTGCGGATGGGTTCATTAGAGATTGTGATATTTGGATCACATCTCAAATAATGGAAATTTTGCCACTAGCCAAACAACTTTAGAGGAAGGATATTCTAGGAAGAGACCTCACACAAGCCAGAACATTGTAAGCATTGTGGCCTCTGTAGGGCCCTCTTAGTATATTGATAATGTTTCTGGGAGCTTGTGTATGGGAAGATGTGGTAGGAGATGAGACTTGAAAAGGTGTTTGAACTCAATCACTCAGAGCCTTAAACATCAAGCTAAGAAGATCATACTTTATCCCGTAGGATGTGAGAAACCTTGCAGGTTTTTGAGTAAAGGAAACAGGTAACCCAATCTTTGTGCCATGTTAATGAGGTGTGGAGTGAAGAGATAAGGGTTTAGATGTAGAGGGAGCTATTACGAGGGTCTAAGGAAGAGATTATGACAGCATGTCTTTGGGAAGTAGCTTGGGAAATATAAGGGAAGAGAGAGAATTGTTTGAGAGATAATTAAAGAGTAGAATCAACAAGATTTAGTGACTGATGAGATACGAGTGTACAAAGGAGTTAAAGATGAGTCCAGTAAAAGTGGCCTTAGAGCAGGGAGGTCTAAATGAAGTATTTAGGAAACATAGGAGAAGGTGCAGTTCTGGAAAGAAACTCTCCAGAAGAGCGTAGGTTTAGGACATGGTAGCCTTAAACTGCTAGCAAATATTTTGCATTGGAGCTCAGGAGATGTAAAGTTTGGAGTGACCAGTGTGGAGATTGCTTGAAGCCGCAAGAGAGGATGAGAGCCCAGGAATAAAGTACAGAGTGAGAGGAAAGGAATGAAAAAAAGAGGAGTGGTTTTTGTGGTAGAAAATTTACTCTGGCATCCCTGAACCACAACACTCCTGAAGTTCAGAGCAAAAATAATTTTTTTTTAGTCAGGTTTATTGAAGAATAAACATGTACAGAAAAATTCACCCTTTTTAGAGTGTACAGTCCTATGAGTTTTCACAAACACATAACTCCAGAATCAAGATCTAGAGCATTTCCATTCCTCTCCAAAAATTCATGCATGCCCCTTAGTGGTCAATCTCTTGCCATGCCCTAGCCCCTGGGTAACAACTAGTCACAATAGTTTTCTAATCCTATTATTTTTGCTTTTCCAGAATGTTCTATAGATGGAATCATATAGTATATAGTCTTTTGAATTTGGCTTCCTTTACTAAGCATAATGGACTTGAGATTTTTCATTCCTTTTATTGACTAGCAGTATTCCATTGTGTGGATATACCACAGTTTGCTTATTCATTCACCAGTAGATGTGCATTTGGATTGTTTCCAGCTTTTGTTGATTATGAATAAGGCCACTATAAATATTTGCATACAGATCTCTGTGGAAACATAATTTTTCATTTCTCTTGGGTACAAATACTTAGGAGTCGGATTGCTGGGTAGTATGGCAGGTGTATATTTAACTTTATAGGAAACTGCCAAACTGTTTTCCAAAGTGGCTATACCATTTGCATTCCCATCTGCAGTGAATGAGAATTCCACTGCACCGCATTCTTGCCAGCACTTGGTATTGTCGTTGTTATTATTATCCATTAGGCGTGGGTGGTAGTCAATTTTTTGTGTGTATTGGAATATGTGCACTCATCTGGGAGTAGGGTCCATAACTCCATCAGATTCTCGAGGGTCCCTGAACCTAAAGGCAAAGCACCACCAAATTACAAGCTTAGAGAATGAGACACATCAGAAAAGCACACTGAGAAGATTGGAGAAGAGTTTTAGAATGTGGAGTCTGCAGTGCCAAGGGAAGAAGAAAGCCTGTAAGGTGAACTAAGAAAAGGATGCTATACTCAGCAAGGGAAGATTCTTGGTGATCTTTTAGATGCCATTTCAACGGAGTGGAAGGGAGGAGAAGAGAGGTGAAAAACAAGAGTATGCTGGTTTGAAGCAGAAATGAAAAGAAAGGAAATGAGGCAGCATATGCAGACCATTCCTCTAAATATCACAATAAAGAACAATCCAAGCTAATCCCTGTTACTAGCAAAATCCCGCATGGGGAGCCCCAGAGGAGGTAATTTTGATAACAATGCGTAATGTTACTGGCATTAACATTACTTTTTTTTTTTTTTTTGTATGTGGTTCTTTAACGTGTCTTTGATTTTACTGGCATTTACTTCAAGTTTTCCTAAGAAGCAAATTCACTTTACCACTGATGCCACTGACTTGGCTAAAAAGAACTTTTGGGCACATAGAGTGTTATTGTGGCGGTAAGAGCTTTCCCCAAGTACATGTCCAAGGGTTTTACAACGTGCAATAAGTGTGCTGTCAGGAAATTTTACAAGTCAGCTGACGCGTGCTGCAGCGCCACAACCCTTAGCCTTTCCCGGACTGCGTTGCGGCTGTGCACAACCTCAGCTAATCTATCCGGGCATTTTCCCCCAAATACAGAAAAGATGAACACACTGAAATAAGAAGGAAATCAGCATGTGGTCAGTTAGGATTCACTGCTCTAATTTTAGTCTCTGCTCAGATTACGAGAAAAGCTATGGAAGGAAAGGAGACAAAGATTTAGCAAAACTCGGAGATCTGCATACAGAGAACAGTTTTCTTAGTCATGAGGTAATATAAGAATGATCCATTCCTGAGTCTCTTCTTTTTTTTCTCTCTCTCTCTGCTCTTTGAATACCTAAAGAAACTAGGAAGCAGAAAAAAGATAGGTTGGACTCTCCCCTACCATTTCTCCTCAGTCACACACACGTACACACACCCCACCTCCCTATTTCAATTCATGCCAGCTCGCTATCTAATCTTCCAGTGTTCTGTGTGGAATCAGGTCAGGCAGATACATGGTGCTGGGCTGTGAGTAGCTTGTCCTCCACCAGTTCATCTCCAAGGGGCCAGAATAAGTGGTATCACATTAATGCCATTTGAAGACTGGAAATCTCATCTACTGCTTACTTCCTTCCCTTTACTTGTCTGAGATGCTAGATTCACAATTCCACTTGAATTCTTTACATGTCAATGCTATGCCTCAAAATGGATCACAAGAGAGGATGCTGCATCAACTGTGGTCCAGTGAAAAGAACATAGAATGTAGAATCAAAAGAAATGAATTTGAGACACAGCTCTGTCCTGTACCAGCCATGTGACCATGAGCAAGTCACTAATTCTTCCTCTGTCTCAGGATTTTCATCAATAAGACGGAAACAAATAACTTCTAATTCATACTTCATCTTGTATTGGGCATTCAAACAAGGCTGTGAAAGTCCATATGAATTATAGAGGGTTCAACAGTCACTGGGCATTGCTATTATCACCCTCTATGAACAAGGCCAGTATGCCCCTGCAGCATGCTAGGAAAGCTGATGGGCTCTGACAGTCTTGGTTTCACTCTGACCCCTCCTCCCTTGGAGCTGCTTTCAGAGCAGCTCTTGCCTAGGAAGTCTGTCCCCTTTTCCTCCCTGCTGTGCCTTCCTTCCATCTTCTGGAAACAGATTTTAACTCACATGAAAGCTGTACTTCCTAACTTAGACATCCCTACAGCAGATGAGTTACCATATTTGCTGGGCTCTACGGCTCTCTCTTTTCTTTCCTTGACTTTATTATTATGAGTAAGGATAATCTTTTCAAAGTAACCCCTCCCCTGCACCATCTACTACTTCTTTTCCCATAGCATCAATTTCGGTCAATTGGTGGGGTACCCTTGAATGGAGAATTTAGGGAAGCACTGGTGCAAGTGAACCTCCCTGGGCCATGAGGAGGTGAATTATGGATCCAGCTTTCTGATACACTTGAAGGCCCATAGTTATTTTCCAGAGATAAGTTCTCTTTGCTGGACACCATTATTCCACAAACATTCCCAGTCTCTGCTCAACCATTTTCTAATAATGTTCCATCTGGATTTACTTGAAATTAATAAGGCTTTAAAAAAAAAGGCTTATGTGAACGAAAGCCCTTATGATCTCAGAGTTTTAGACAAGCACTGTATAGTCAGACTGGTGGAAACAGAAAACTTAAGGTGCATGATAGATAAGATAAGTTAGTTTATGAGAAGCCAGGACCTAAGATAATGTCAAAGTGAATCATGTTTTTTTCTTGCAGAATTGGGGCTACAAACTGCCCTTTGCCTGTAAAAATATATCCCACTCCTACCAATGCGAATGGTATGCTTGGGCCAAGGACAAATGTGGCCCTTCAGGATTTCAAAACTGGGTGAAGACTTTGAAATAATGGTTGAACAGCTGGTCAATATGTTGATCATCACGTGACTGAGTTAGAGACTATGATCTCTTCTTGCTTCAAAGTTCCCTTGAGGAATGGTATGTTTTTTGTTTGTGTTCTCTGATCTGCACTGTGTCAAAAAATAATGTTAAAAGTGGAAAGAAGATAGAGTGATCATACACATCAAAGAAATCCTGTTATCTTTGCCTTTTATCAGACAAAATTGGGTGCATTTTCTTTTTTTAAGCCATGATTTGATAAACCTTATGTCTATGCACAGAGTCTAGTAGATAAAAGGTATTGGTAACTATTACTTGAATGAAATTACATATGATATTGGCTTTCATAAGTGCCAGGAAGGTCTGCTGCATGCTACTCACTTGTTAACTTGGCCTTTCTTTCCAGCTGTTTATTTAGAAAATGATTCCTGTGCTATTCCAAATCCCGGTTGGACAGCAAAGAATGAAGAGGCCCCCAAAAGAGAGTCTAGAGAGATGGAATTAAGATTCTAACTCCTCTCAAATCTTTAACAATTTCCTTTTCCCATTTTATCTACTTGTAAAGTCTCCAAGTGGCTCTGGGATTAGATTATTCTGAGGTCAGCCCACAGCCCTGGTAGAATCAACACCAGGCTATGGGGCCTCTTAGAGATGTATATGCTGTTCCAGTCCTACGTTTTACAGAAGGCAAACTGACCCCAGAGGTGAGTGAGTTGGCCTTTCTTTGGTTATCTATGTTGGAAAGATTTTTACTTTGGATATTTGGTTACTGTTTAATTAAAACGGTAATTTACCATATCTGCTTACACTCACCTTTCAAAAGCTGGGTGCCCAGGGTTTTTGACGTCCCAGCTGAACCATTCTGTGGCAACTTCATTTGCCAGGCAAACTTTCTTTGAAGGCTACTTGCCAGCATGGTGGTCATTGTGGGAGCTGGCATGTAAGTGCTCTCACTGATGTTATATCCCTATCACCCCAAACGGCAAACCCTCTCCGGCATTGTCAGAAAATAACAGGCTATTGATTGGATGAAAAATGAATAAATGTCATTGTCGAACTTGCTTTCTTAGGAGCAAAGTATCTTCTGGTAGAGCATTTAGATCAGAAAACACCATGTATCAGCAATGAAGATAAATACTGTAAGCCATGCATTTCATCTGTGCTTGACTTCATGGGATTAGCCCTACTGAATGAGCCCAAGGTACTTTTCAAAGTTTAGCTGAATTTTATTTTAAAAGTCAGCAGGGAGTACATGACATGGAAAATTAGTTTCTGAGAAGAGGTGATTCATGGGTAAACAGACACAGAGCTATGAAATGGTTAAAACTCATGCTAACTACACTCCAGGGCATTCATTTATGGTATGATTCATGAATGCCAAATAGAAGGAAAAAGTTCACTTTTAAAACCATTAGCCCAATGATACGATCTTTGAGAATTTCGTCCAAAGCACCATTCCCTGACTATTGAAAATCTCTTAATGTTTGTGGGAGATAACCTCTTGACTTTCTTTTTTTTGTAGTATACCTTGTCTGCTGAACCTGGAGCTTGGCAGAAAAAGATAACACCTTCCCTCCTGTGGACTTTGACAAATGGCAAGTTCTGAGTCTACCAGAACCACTTTATTCTTATCCAGAGAAATCTAAGAGTCAGTGTGTACTTTTTAGTTTAATTGCTCACTTTCTAATTTTTCGCTTAACCTTTGACATAGCATTTTGTCATGTGGCCACAGATTCTTGGCAGTTTTAGCAAAGATTATAGTATTGTTAGTAAGGTCAAAATTAATGACTTTAATCTCATGTAGGTTTGTGAAATTCAGTGATAATGAATATAAGCTACTCTGTGAACTGGGGGCAGGGGAGGCAGTTTTCATACGTGAAGCTAATACCCTGCAGCTCCCTTAGCAGCACATTGAACACACCAGGTAAGCAGGGTGCTGTATGTGGTCAAATGTGGGCCCTTCAGTCACAGTCGCCACCATTCAAACCCCAATGCTGCCCCTTTCTGGCTGTGTTTTCTTTTTGACAAATTACTAAATTTTGTTAAATTCCATTTTTTCATTTATTAAAACAGAGCCACAATTCCTATTTCATAGAGCTGTCATGATGATCAATGAGATAATGTGTAAAAAACTACACTTAGCGTTTGACTTAGTAAGTGCCCAATACAAGCTAGTTTTCCAATCTCTCCATCTTGAGCCCATCAAAGGGGCCTCAATATCAGAATGTATAATTATTACATAGCTTTAACTATCACTGATCCTGGAGCATAACTCTCAAGAACAGCATGAGAATAAGGCTCAAATAGCCATAGTTTTAAAATGGGTTAATTATTTACTTTAGCATGATTGTGAAAACTTCCAATGTCTTGGAAACAAAAGTTTCATACCGCCTTAGAAGGTGACTCTTTCTGGAAGCACGTGTTTCTATTGCTGAGTCAGCCCTTCTGAGTCACTCTTTTCTGTCTCTCCAAATAGTTGAGGAAATCTGCTTCATCATTTCCACTACCACAGCAAACCTATAATTGAGGAGAAATTTCAGCTTCATCAATCCCTGAACCCTTTCTTTCCTCATTAAAGTGGAATTCATTTGTGGCATGAGGATTGAAGAGGGAGAGCAGATGCACAGAGAAAGTAGGGGTATTAGTATTAGTCATGATAAAGATGGCTCACATTTATTAGGCTATATGCCAACTACTTTGCAAACATCTCTTTTAATCCCCACAACATCCCTATGAAGAAAGTGATAATATCAACTTCATTTACAAATGAAGAAACTAAGGCACAGATAGGTTAACTAACTTGTCTAAGGACATCTCTCTAGGAATGTGGAGGTGGGAATTTAACTGCAGGTCATCTGAATGCAGAACCTTGGTCTATAAACCATCACGCCATTGGGAGCCTGACTGCAGTGAAGCAAGAGGAGGGACAGCTACAGTGGGAACTCACCAACATGCTAGTCTAGTGGGCTATTTCTCAGCCATGACGTCCCTGTAGTGATGAGGTTACTGGGGATCCTCACTGTTCTTTAAGGAAAGTGAAGATGGCTATCATATCGACATCTACTGTTACATAAATAAAAAGAGTGGAGTTTGGGAGGGTGGTATTTGTCAATATCTGTTTATCCTGGTAAGACTGAAAGGCACTTGGGAATCCCCAGGACCCCTGGCTCATGACTTAATAAACAACGGTTGAATGTATTAAGAATGAAAGAAATGGTATGTATGGAATCCCTAGTGCTTTCCTGGTTAGGTGGGGAATTGCTGGCTTACTTTGAATCTATTACCTCTTTCCATTACATGTAAAAACCATGTAAAAACAAACAATCTGATTAAAAAATGGGCAGAGGATCTGAACAGACATTTTTCCAAAGAAGACATACAGATGGCCAACAGGCACATGAAAAGGTGCTCAACGTCACTAATCATCAAGGAAATGCAAATCAAAACCACAATGAGATGTTACCTCATACCTGTTAGAATGGCTATTACTAAAAAGACAAGAAATGACAAGTGTTAGCCAGGATGTGGAGAAAAGGGAACCCTTTGCACTGTTGGTGGGAATATAAATTGGTGCAGCCACTAAGGAAAATACTATGGAGGTTCCTCAAAAAATTAAAACTAGAACTACCATATGATCCAGCAATTCCACCTCTGGGTATTTATCCAAAGAAAATGAAAACACTAACTTGAAAAGATATATGCACCCTCATGTTCATCACAGCATTATTTATAATAGCCAAGATATGGAAACAACCTAAGTGTCCATCAATGGATGAATGGATAAAGAAAATGTGATATATACATACAATGGAATATTTTCAGCCCTAAAAATGAAGGAAACCTTGCCATTTGCAACAACATGGACAGACCTTGAGGGCATTATGCCTCAAGTGAAATAAATCAGACAGAAAAGACAAATATTGTATGATCTCATATGTAGAATCTAAAAAAAACAATTGAGCTCATAGATAGAGAACAGATTCGTGGTTGCCAGAGGCGTGGGGTGGAGGGGTGCGCAAAATGGGTGAAGGGGGTCAAAAGGTACCAATTTCCAATTATAAAATAAATAAGCCCTGGGAATGTATTGTACAGCATGGTGACTATAGTCAATAATATTGTATCATATATTTGAAAGTTGCTGAGTATATTTTAAGTTCTTATCACAAGAAAAAAATTTTGTAACTATATGGTGGTGATGGATGTTAAGCAGACTTATTGTTTTGATCATTGTGCAATATATATAAATATCGAATCACTACATTGTACACCTGAAACTAACATAATGTTATATGTCAGTTATACCTCAATTAAAAAAATATGAAACCTCAAATAGATGGATAAATGTATAAGCCTGAATTTCATCTGCCATAACCTGGCATATTTCCTTCTATATTAAGCTGAAAATTGGCTACTATATGGAGAAGTGGGATATAAATCTAAATTAGAAACTGAATGGAGACAGAAGAGAGAAAGAGAAATAAAAACAGAAGTAGGAAAAGAAGGCAGAGGTCACCAACTCAATAAAAAGCAAATTTCACAAGCCACCACCTTGTCACACCTCTGTGTGCCAGGTCCTTTATCCTGGCTCCTCTCATCTCTCTTGACACTTCCTTCTCTGGGTCTCTGAGGCCTTTTGCCCCCTCACAGCACTGGCTATTGCCCAGGGCCCACTCTCGTTATTATTTAGTTAATATCTTCTTGTTCATATTGTAAAGTTATGATTACCATGCACAACACTTTTTAAAAATTTTTTTAAATTTTTTTGCTGAGGAAGATTTGCCCTGAGCTAACATCTGTGCCAATCTGCCTCTATTTTTTCTATATGGGCTGCCACCACAGTATGGCTGCCGATGAGTGGTGTAGGTCCACGCCCAGGAACCAAACCCAGGCCACTGAAGCGGAAAGCACTGAACTTAACCACTAGGCCATGGGGCCAGCCCCAGTGCACAACACATTTTAGGTGGGCTGTTATATAGTCCTTGCACAAGGGAAACATTTTCAGGTTCACAAAAATATTATTTGATGATCATCAGTATCTTGACTACTATGATCTCCACTGGTCACCTGGAAATTTCCAGAGGAGGTGTAGGTCCTGGTTAAGAGCATGGGCTTTGCAGCCAGACTCCTTGTGGAAGCTGGTTGTACTGTCAGTTGTGTAACTTCAGCAAGTGATCCAACCTTTCCTTTCTGTACACTGGGGTGAAAATACTGCTAATACAGAGTGGCTGTGAGGATGAAATGGGACTAGGTGTTCTTAACTTTTCGTGCCATGGACTCACTTGACAATCTGGGGAAGCCTGGGAACCTCTTCTCAGAGTAATATATTTTAAATACATAAAATAAATGATATGATACTATAAAGCAAGCCAATAATATTACAGTTATTCAAATATTTTTAAAAACAAATTTATAATTAGTAACAAATGTATTAAATAATAAGATCTAAAATGGGTCCAACATCAACAGGAAATTTCAAGTTTGTGATAAATATGAATGTTATTTTGAGATAGTTGTAACAACTGTAACGTAATATGAAAATAACTGTGATTTCTATTGGTGATAGACAAAGATACTGCTAATGTTACCAAAGTTTGCTGCTTGAGTCTACACTTGAAAGAAAGGCTATGTTCCAAATAAAGGTTAGTGAAAATAAGCATATAAATATTTTTTCATCCAAGTTCAAAGATCCTCCTCAATTCTAGCCTCGGACTTTTTGCAGGGAATCCACGGACCCCAGGTAAAGGCCTTGAATTGATGTCAGACAGGGCATAGCACAGTGTGTAGCTCAGAGTGAGAGCTCTATAAATTACTCATTACTTAAAGATTTCCTCTTAGGAATTGAAATGATGCCGTTCTATTAGGGTGAACCACATAAAATTGCCAACTTTTTAGATTAAAAAAAAATCAAATGTTGGCAATTTCATATAGTTCAATCTGATATAATTTAGGAACTACGTAAAGTAACTTGTGAGACTATCTTAATTCTTTAGTATATAGTATGAGGTTTTTCTTTTCCTAAGACAGTATATATTAGCTTAGCGGGCATTTAAAAGCATAGACTGTTTGGAATGACACATTTGACTATTTCTTTTGGTTCTTTCCAGTATTTGTTGACAAAGACAAATGGACACATTTTAACATTATTCTGAGATTTATTATGCTTCTTACATGCATCTTTATCTTCTTAATTATAGAACATTTGTTATGTCTGTGATTTACTCATTCATAATGATTAATTTAGACCTGGAAAATCTCTCCCATATTACCAAAAATTTTAGTCTTACAAATTTGGAGGAAGTCCATGACCTAGCTGCATTTAGGCATCACAAATTATTTAGATAGATACTTTAAAAAAGGTGCCTCAATCACCCCCAAAGGAGCATCTAGTAGAGTCACAGAAGTGACATGTCACCCTGGGGAGTACCACACTGTTCCCGGATCGAACGAATGAAGGCAAGGGGAGATTTTAGTTACTTAGTACAAATGCAAGTTCTTAAACAGAGTCTTATTGCAAGTTTACTTCCCTGCAGCCCCAGTTAGATGGTAAAATCTGAGGGTGGGATTCTCCCTTTCTTGTCCATTATAGTATCCCCAGTACCTAACTCTATGCCTGGCACAGAGTAGACATTCAGTAAATGTTGTTGAATGAAAGAATGAAGGGATGAAGAAATGAAGCAATACTACCCTCAACCACTCTTCTCACCCGCGGCTGATAAAGAGAAGAGTCACTGGGCTGTGATCTGGTTTGGTTTGCCTTCAACATGCCAGTGTCAACCTTGCGCTCTCAGAAATATTGTCAACTCAACAAAATATAATTAAATGGGAGGGAAATAATTTATTTCGTGAGCATTAAAAAAAGATTGCTTTTGAAGACTGTGCATTGTGAAAAAGAATGTGTTAACTGAATTAAGCATATAAACAAGATTGCTGAGAGAAAGTTTGACTTAAGACAATAAACCTACCTTTCAAGCATTATCAAGCACTTTAGAGGCATCTGTTTCCATTCAAACTACTGATTATATTATTAAAAATCAGTAGTTTATTACAGAAAAGAAACTCACAAGAAATGTTATGTAAAATATACTCAAATACTAAAAATATCTGGCACATAGTAGGTGCTCAAAAATAATGTTAATTGGATTAATTCATCTAATAAGCAAACAATAATATCACTTTGTTTTAATTTTTTTAAAATTTCTGACAAAACTTGGGCACCTTTCACATGTTTATTAACCATGTGTATTTCTTTTACTCTGAGCTGTCCATCTCTCTTGTCCTTGTTATTAAAAATGAGCTCTTCATATTTTTAATCTACAAGAGTTTAATATTTTATCCTAAAAATTGACAATATTTTCCCCAGTTTAACATTTGTCTTTTGGCATTGTTTGTGTGTGTGAGTGTGTTCTTGTTTTTGCCAAGTCAATGACGAATATTCTTCTATATTTTAAAAGGTCTTTTCAATACAATGTTTACAATTTTGTTTAGTTCTTTTATAGTTTAATTTTTTTTACATGCACATCTTTGATTCATCTAATTTGGGGATAAGGAATTACGTAGTAATCTAGCTTTATTATTTCCCAAATGGCTATCTAGGTGTCCCAGAACTTTTTATTGCAAAAATTGTATTGTATTGTTTTTTTCCCCCTGATTGGAAAACCCAACTTTATCAAAGTCACCCTGTCATAAACTTGTGATTATTTCTGAGTTCTTTCCATTGAGCTCTCTGTTGTTGCAAACCACAATTACAGTTGTTTAATCCACACTCAATATTTTCTTTCCCAGAATTTTCTTTGCTATTCCCGCATGTTTATTTTTTAGATAAACTTTATAGTCATTTTGCAAGTTCCCCTGATCTTGTGATTTTGATGAGGGTTTTATGATGAGCATATAAGCCACTGCCTGACTGACAGTAAACCCTCTATAAGTGGGAAATATAATAGTAATTTTAATAATAATTGTGATTACCACATCAAATATAATGATAGATATGAAGAGGATCCACAATATTGAGTCTTCTTATCCGAGAGAAAATTTGGATAATTTCTGTTTATTTAAACTTTTAAAAAATCTACCTCAGTAGTTGAAATGTTTTTCTAGTCTACTTACTGTCCTTCTCTCTTGCAATAACTATTTTACAAATCTTTCTCAAATCTCCTTTCCCAGTGTCTATACTTCCCTAGAGAAAATCAATATCTCTTGGCTATAGCTCTTTCATCTTCCTCCAGTCAAATTTGCAAGCCTACCTCCATTGGCATTCCTCCTCCCCTTCTTCATCCCAGTTACAAACGATCTTCATGTTGTTAAATCCAACAGCCATTTCCACGCCTCATCTGACTTGACTTCTCAGAAGAGCATTTAACAGGGTTTACTATTTCTCTCTTGAAATACTCTCTTCTCTCTGCTTCTCCAACATCACTCTTGGATTTCCACTCCCTCTCTGACTGCTCCTTCTAAGTCTCCTTGACCTTTAAATGTTCAAGTTCATCAGGAATTTCCTCTGGGCCACTTCTTTTCTTTCTCTTGCCACTCTCCCTTAATGACCATAACTACCCCCTTGACTTTATATATCATTTATATGCCAAAAACTTAAAATGTTTATACCTGGCCCATACCTTTTTCTAGGTTCCAGTTGGAGATGTCTACTTGCCTACTTGAAATGTCCACTTGGAAGTCTCACCAACATCTTAGCTTAGATTTAAAATTGAACCAACCCATTCCCTACCCCACTTCAGATTTGCACTTTCTCTAATCTTCCCCACCTGGGAATATGGCTCCTCCATCCACTCCATTGCCCATGACAAAATCTGGCTATACTCTGTATTATCAACACCTCACATTCAAATCATTACCAAATCTGTCCAGCCTCCCTTGAATCCATTCACTCATCCCCATCTTCACTGTGCCCACTCAATTCCAAGGACCCCATCACTAACCTGGACTCCTACTGTGGCTTCCTTTTTTCTGTATATTTTCGGGTATCTTTTCCAACCAAACTGTTCTCTACCTAAAAGCCAAAGTAATAGTTTAAAAATATAAATTTGATATTATTACTGCCTTGCTTAAAGCATTTTAGTGACTTCCCATTAGCCTCATAATAAAGTTATTATAATCCACAAGGTCCAGTATGACCCGTCTCCAGACTATTTCTTCAGCGTTACCTTCTGTCAACCTTCCTTATGATCTCTAGTCTCTGCTGAGACCCCACTCCCCCAAAGGTGAAAATCTTCTATCTTTCTCCTCCCTTTGGTTTGGTCAATTCCTACTCACTCTTAGGCTTCACTGTAAAGTTACGTCTTCATGGAGGCCTTTCCTGACCCTCGAGTAAAGACTGCATTCCAATACTGCAGGAATTTATGGCACCCAATACTTTCCCTCTAACTACATTATAGTAGTTATTATATCGTTCTTTATGTGTTTATTTCTTTACAATCTATTTCTATTACTAGATTGTATGCTACGTGATGTCAGGGACTATATAATTTTTAAAACCTTTTCATTTTAAGATAATAGTAGAGTCACATGTAGTTGTAAGAAATAGTAGAGATATCCTACGTTCACTTCAGCCAGTTTCGTCCAATGGCAACATCTTGAATAACCATAGTACAATATCACAACCAGGAATCAATAGAATCCATAGAATAGACATCAATAGAATCTGCCAACCCAATTCAGAGTTCACCAGTTTTATGTGTGCTCATCCGGGTGTATGTTTTGTTCCATGCAATTTTATCATATGTAGATTTGTGTGACTACCACTGCAGTCAAGACGCAAAACAGTTTCATTATACTCCCCTTTCATAGCCACAGTCACCTCCCTTCCTATGATTTTTTAAATTGCAATATCTCTATGGCTTAAGACAGAACTTGGTATATGGTGGGTATTTAATTTTATTCACTTAGATATTCTTTAATAAATTACACAATTTATTAAAGCTGGAACTCATTAAAAGAACAATTCACCACAACCAAAAAGATTTATCCTAGAAATTCGTGGGAGGAAAATCTATCAAAATAATTTTCCATTGCAATGTTTAAAAAAAGAAAAGTTAATAATACACAAAAAAATTAAAATTTCGTGTCAAGTTCAAAATAAACATTTTTTCAAAGTATAGAACTATTCTTACTTAATATGATAAAGGAACCCACTTCAAAGAGAAGTATTAATTACATGGTAAAACATGTTAGTCCCTTTGAACAAGAATGTTTGCTGTCACTATTATTATTCTATGTTATTTTAGAATCTGGTCAATGTAATAAAATATGAAAAAAGAAATAAGGAAAAAAGCTTGATGTGAAGAGATCGTCAATGTCCTCCAGACAAAGACCTTGAGGAACACACCTGTTGTTAAACAATTTGCGTTTATTACTCCTTGCAGTGAGCGAGAAGGCTTGCTGGAGAACGAAGCAAATGGAGAATTGTGGAGTGTCTCATAACAAGGTATTGGAAAGGACTTATATAATTTGGCTTGTGTTAAGTGATTTTGGGGCGAGTTTAAGGAAGCAGGGCTTATCTCTGGATAGGATGCTGTCATTAAGTGGGGATAACTCTATGATTGGGTATCTTAATACATCTTTTCTAGAGATATAGAAAACTAGACCAAGGCTAAAGCTGCAACTGGTAAAAATACAACAATCATACATATTAGTCAAATGGGGATATATCTGGTATTTTGTGGCTTGGATATTGTTCATGTTTTGTCTGTGCTCAGACATGATTACAGAGTAGTCTTGTTTTTGTCTGGATCCATGATGGTCACATGGCCTTGTAGATCTGGTGGACCAAGACCAAGTATGGCCTTGTCTGATGCTGATGTTCTGTGAAATTGTGTATATTTAATGGAAAAATACCAATGCCTGGCTAATAGTACCGGGTCAGCTCCTGGACGTCAGGGACTGCTTTTGTTTTTCTCAAGACAATTATCATTATTTACAAACCATATTAGTACATGTACAACAAACCACTGTAATAAGAAGTTGAAGTTAATATTTATCAAAAGAGTATATTATTCAGTAATATTTGTATGGAAGACAAAGATAAGCTATATATCTGCAATAGGTCACTTTAAAAAATGAAAAACAGACTTCTTTCATAATAGAAAACAGATATATAAACTGGGATTAAACTTAGTAGGATATGTCAAGGAACTTCAGGCAGAAAAAAACAAAAACATTTGTACTCACACGTAGAAGATGAGTCAAACATTTAGAAATGTTCTTAATAAATATGGTACATTTCTTTTGTATATTTTGTAATACCTCAATTACTTCAGATATCTGCTTTCCCCATTCCTCTTCTCAGTGTATCAGAATCCCTATTACGAAAGAAAAGCTGTTAACAACAAGAATTCTTTCCTAAGTGTATTTTAGGGCCTAGTGTTCCAAACTGAAAGAAATAGGAAAAAGCTGGTGAGAGACTGTAAACCTTTGTGAGCATATATTTTCTAAGAAACCAGTCTAAAAGTTAACTTAAGAATTCATCTTCTAAACATACATAGCATGTCACGGGGATTAACATGAGTTATAAATTAAACAACTAACTCCTCTTGTCAAACCACAATATTTTAATGATAGGGGAAAGATTTCTTATTTTTATTTATTAATCGAGATATAAATAAAACTAGGTAAAGTGAGAAACGATCCCCAAATACAAAATTATTTTGCCAAATGATAAGATTCTTCTTCAACACAAAGGCTTATTCTTCCCTTGTTCTCTGAGAGGCAGCAATTGTGGCGGAATGAGCACGATTTATGGAAATTAGAGAGATCTGGCTACAAATCCCTCCTTTTCAATTTATTAGGCTGTGGGACCTTGGGAAGGTTATTTAACGTCTCTGAGTTTCAGTTTCTTCATCTGGAACGGGGCACATTCCCACCTCATGACACTTTTATAGTGATTAAATGAGACGTGTTAAATGAGAACTACCTTAGTGTTTGACACAGAGTGAGTTCTCAGAAAAGAAAATGTTGATGTCCTCCATATCCTCTTTCCTGTTTTCTCCCGAGATTGACTTAAAAGCAAGAGGAATTTAGGTTACAATTCTGAACAAATACCTGACATTAAACATTGGGAACCCTAATGCCTAACTCTGAGTGCAGAAGTAGTTCAGTAAGTGTGACTTACAGTGGTAAATTTAAAAAATTTAAAAAGATTCAGACAACCACCCCAAAGGGGTTCTGATCACCAATTCCAATGTATGTGTGCGGCTTTCCTATACACTACCAAGCAATTCTCCTACACCAGCTGGGTGTCCTACAATTCAGCTCAATGCTGACACTATCCACCTGGAGATAGCATCAGATCCCACTGGGAAACAGCTCAGTGCCACAGGAATGCCCCCCTACTTCAGATGCCAATTGAAATCCCAGGTTGTTGCCTGCACTTCTGACCAACCAGCTATAAATCAGAGGTTCCCACGACCTCCTCCTTGGGGCGAGGGGGTGGTTAATTTAATTTCAGTTAATTTGCTAGAGCACCTCATAGAACTCAGGAAAACATTTTACCTACTAGATTACAGGTGTATTATAAAAGGATACAACTCAGGAATAGCCAGATGGAAGAGAAGCATAGGGCAAGGTATGGGGAAAGGGCTTGGAGCTTCCATGCCCTCTCCAGGCACCACTCTCCCAGGTCTCTTTGTGTTCACCAACCAAAATCTCTCTCAACCCCCTCCTCTCTTGGGTTTCTACGGAGACTTCATCACACAGGCATGATTGATTAAATCATTGACCACTGGTGATTGATTCAAACTCTAGCCACTCTCCCCTCCAGAAATCAGGGGGTGGGACTGAACGTTCCAACCCTCTATTCACGGTTGGTTCTCCTGGCAACCAACCCCACCCTCAGGTGCTTTCTAAAAGTCACCTCATTCACATAAACACAGTTGCCATGGAAAGGGGCTTGTTGTGAATAACAAGACACCCATTTCACCTTTATAGCGCTGAAGTGTTTTCAGGAACTGAGGACAAGAGACCAAATATTATAATAAAAGATGCCCCTATTGCTCTTATCACTGGGGAAATTCCAGGTACTGTGAGCCAGGAACTGTGGACAAAGTTCAAATGTATCCGGGAAATATATTTTGGTCACCTGAATGACCAAATATATATCTCTTATAAATCACAATAATGCATATTTTTTCTGAAGTTCTTTAATGTTCGTTCTTTAATGCTAAGATTTTCTGCTCCTCCTGGTGAAAAGATATCTTTCTATTTCTGGCCTACTAGCAGTACCAACTAAAATGCCAGTTGGGATCATAGGTGTTGGAAAACTAACCCCCTGGTGTTTCTTCATTGAAATGCTGGACCAGAAATGTGACTCTAATACTTTTCACCTGGCTCTCATTGATGACCTGATCAACCACCACCAGAGAATTGTCTCCTTTGATTTTCTTGTGAAACTCCTGGGATCTTCCATCAAGCCCTGGATCTTCCTCAATCAGAGAGGGTTTCAAAGCATTCTTTCTTAAGGGTGGCTTCTGCAGCACTTCCCTCCTCCCCCCAGAAGGCTAGGATTTGCCTGAGGCTATGTAACATCCTATCAAAAGCAGACTTGTAGTCATCACTCAGGGCTTCTGACCCTAGTCCCCTTCTCTATCTGGTGACTTGCTGCCTCCCCTTGAGATGGCTGCCTCCCCTGGGGAACCCTGTCTAGTGCTGACTTAGTGGAGCCTTTCCTTATCTCTGCGCTTCTCTAAAGCTGAACACCAGAGACATTTACAAAGTTGACTGGGAATGAACTTGGAGCCACCAAGCTCAAGTCTCTTGTGAGTCAAATCATTATTTAATCAAGTTGGTAGATGTGGAAGAAAAGAGCAAAACCACTTCAATATGGATGATAATAGTCCCTGACTTCACCTCTACTTGTGAGAAATAATCACTCTTCCCTGTGACACATACAGTAAGTCAGAAGATTGCCATTTACTGCTCTTGCTTTTAGTGTATTCCTCATTATTATATATGGCATTCCCTCTATCAGAAAAAGTTAGATTTCATTGACATATAGGTTACAAATTCACCTTGGAAAAAATAAGACTCCTGTTCTGCCATGGATATATAATATATGAGTATATACAACTTAGTTCAGTGGTAATTTAATTATGATACGTGTATCTCATAACTTATTTATATTTTCATCTTATCTACACTTTAATGTTCAGAAAGTCTCTGATGCATAACTTTCTTCCTATTCTATATTTTTCAGTTGAGAATTTTTTAGATTGAGGAACTATTTTTGTCTATTTCTTCCATAAATGTGCTGAATTTTCCTTGGACATATTAATTACTTTTTTAAGAAATAAACATTCAGAAGGAAAAGGATATTTTTTATTGTTGTCAAAATTTGAATATTATAGATCATTACTAATTGGTCTACCTGAATATTAAGGTTCTTCAGTCCTAAAAAGAGTGTATACTTTAATATGTGATAGCTATCATTGCAGTTCCTTTGCTAAGCATTTTAGAGCTATTATCTCAATTTTTCTTCACATCACCCCAACAAGGTGGATAATATTATTTTACCTATTTAAAAAATGTGGGGCTGGCCCAGTGGCGCAGCGGTTTAGTCCGCTCTTGGCAGCCCGGGGTTCACCGGTTCGGATCCCAGGCACCTGCCAATGCACTACTTGTCAGCCATGCTGTGGCGGCGTCCCATATAAAGTGGAGGAAGATGGGCACGGATGTTAGCCCAGGGCCAGTCGTCCTCAGCAAAAAGAGGAGGATTAGCAACGGATGTTAGCTCAGGGCTGGTCTTCCTCACACAAAATAATAATAATAATAATAATAAATGTATTACGCATCTGAGACTTAAAAAAAGTGAAATAATTTTCTCAGACTTACATAGCTAATTCATGACAGAGCTAGGATCCAAAATTATATCACATATTCACTTTCAACATAATGAGACATGAACATTTTTTTCCCCTTCCACGATGTGTAATAGGCAATAATTTTGCCAAGTTTATACAACTAGTTAGTCAACTAAACAAACGTAGCAGATATAAATTCCCATATGCTCAGGTGTGCAAGAACAGCATGCTCTCTATGGATCACAGCAACTTAATTTCTGATCCCAAGCCCTGTTATTCTCGATCCTTCTAGCATCCTCACCTGCCTCATCCCAAAGCCCAAGAATGCATCTCACACTGTCCAGGGACCAAACATGATGCCATGAGTGGAGGGGCTTTTTGTAGGACTGTCCTTGGCCAGTCAGTCTAGCGGCACCTTGTATCCAATCCTCTCCGAGTTTGGTGGAATTGCTGTCTTGCAGGCAGGACCTGAGTCCACGCTACTTCTGGACCCCCAGAACTCCTTCTCTTCTCTCCACATTCTCCACTCCATCATTTTTTTTAAACTGGGGGCAGTGAAAGGGAGACTTGGCAATCACTTGTTCTCCCACTTCTCCAGTTGCTCTGTCTATACCTGGGAATCCCATTCTTCATTTACCAAACTAAACTTTCTCCATTCATCTTAGGGTTTAGGTCTGTGGAAAGTAAAACCACAATGACTGATGCTCTGCTCCTGCTTCACACCTGGCCTCAACCCCTCCTTGAGGCAATAAAATTTGGAGCCAACTGCCTTCTTGAATGGGAGAGAATGAGGGGTAGAGGAAATACAGGAGAAAATATAAGTTAATATCTCAAAATATAATCAAAACCCACAAATATTTAGGAAGTATGAGAATTGTCTTAAGTCTAAAGGGGCATAGGAGTGGGGTGGAGGGTGCAAAATAAATAAAAGAAATTGTCCCTATCCCTAGAAGCTCACCTCTATTAATAATTGGAATAAAAGAAAAAACAAAATAAAACTTATATCTATGAAACTTTCAGAGAACAACAATGCCAAACTGCAACAGGAATTCAGAGAGAAGTGAACTTAGAGCTAAAATAACAGAAATACCATAGTATTTTAATAATACCTACCACCAAATTAATTAGATATTACCAATGCAATTCAAAAATATTTACTAAGCATCTACTGTGTGCCAAGCACTCTATTAGGCACCAGAAAACAAAGAGGGAGCATAATTTTATCTTCCAAGTCAGGGGTGGGGGCCTGAAGACGGGGAGAAGAGGAGGGAGAGACATTGGAAAATATTTTTTAAAGGATGTGATTTTGAGCTAGGTATTAAAGAAAGAGTAGACTTTTGCAGTGGAATTATGATTACAGAAACACTGTGTGCAAAGGCAATGACAGAAATGATCCGGTTTTGAGCTCTTCCTTTCCCCCCAAGCTTGGGAGTGAGTCTTGTTAGGAAAAGGAAACAGCATGAGTGGAGGGAAGAGATTTTTCATCAAATACACCTTGGTTAGAGACTTCCTCATAGGACATGAAGGAGTGGGAAGGGGCTAGTTCAGATTCCCTTATATAGGTTGAAGATGAGAGTTGATACAAGTTACGAGTCATACAGATAAGTCATACAGACTTACAGATAAACGGCCTAAGGTCAAAACTGTATAATGCCTCTTTGTTCCAAGATAGAACCATAGTCAGGATGATGTAACAGGAACTCTGCAAAGATCATGTGTTCTAAAAATGAGACTGCTGACTATTCCAGTAATTTGCCTGATTTACAAATTTTGAACAATCCATGTCAAGACCAAATTATGACTAATTCCAGCCCCCAGGTCCTACAAGTACCCTACTCTAGACTCCCCTTCTTTTGACTCACTTCATGGTTCCTCAGCTTTGTATTGTCTCTTGCTGCAGCATGCTACATCAACCCAATTTTTCTTTTTTCTTTTACTACAGATGTGTGCCGGGTGGTCTCTGGACAGTGGGTTTTAACAAATCAAAGTCCTACCAAGATTTGTCAGACTCCTGCTGCTGTGGAGCTGGACTCTTACTAATAGCCACACTTGAGAGCCCTAAGACTCCACCTCCTCAAAGCCACTCTGCCTGTCACGACAAGACAAGTCACACTCCCAATGGGAGCTCCAGATATTTTGTTGAGTCCTTCAGCATTGGTTTAAGTTTGTCTTATGGATAAAATCTCCCAGGATTTTTTGGCTAATTGATCATATTTTTACTCATTCTCTTGAAGTTCTGCCAAAGTATAATCAACACTTTTATACCACGCCTCCTCGTATCTGCTGTCTGTGTATTGGCAATCCTGTGGTATATCCAAGAGGGCAGGAGACAGGTATAGGTCCAATAAATTTGCACAGTGGTTTGATAGCTGGTGATCAAACATCACAGTTTTATGGAAGTCTATAGACAGCAGGGCTTCTTGTCCTGGGTTGAGGGAAGAACATTTGTTGAATCACTTGGCATGATAGCTCCTGTGTAGAATCTAACACTCTGGATATCACACATTTTGTGCCTGCAACATGGATAAACACTAAGTCAAGGATCATTATTGAAGTTTGAAACATTTCATATGTCCCATAATCAATTTGGATTTCTTTCTCTCTCTGGGGAAAGCCAGCTGCCATGTCATGAAGACACTCAAGCAGCTCCGTGGAGGCCCATGCAGTGAGGAGCTGAGACCTCCTGCCAACAACCATCATTAACTTGCCAGTCACATGTGTGGCCACCTTGGAAGTGGATCTTCCAGTCCCAGTCAAGCCTTTAGATGACTGCAGCCTTTAGCTGACATCTTGACTGCAGTCTCCTGAGAGACACCAACCAGTACATCCTAGCTAAGCCATCCCCAAATTCCTGACCCACAGAACTCTGTGTAAGAAAATAAATGTTTGTTTGTTTTATGTCATTAAGTTTGGGGTAATTTGTTGTACATCAATAGATAACTAATGTAACAGAGAACTAATATTAAGACAAACCATTAATATGATAGCTAGCTAATATCAAATGGCCTTTTCATCTAATTGGACACGGATGGTTTATCTTTGTCAGTGTCTGTAGGTTTAGTCCCACATCTGCTAATTGTCAGGGGCAATGGTTTTGGAAGTACCATAACCATCGAACAGGAGTGTCCACTAACAGTCTAGAATCTTGAACCAGCAGAAAGCTAAAGTACTGCCCTTCACTGAGATCTTGTGCTATTTCTTTCAGAAGACTCCATTTCTGATGATTGCTGGGGCCTTTAGGTAATTATAAGAAAGAAGTGGGAGTCCCTGTGGATGACAAGTCTGGTATTTTATGATGGCCCCTAATGATCCCTGCCTCCTGATATTCTTGCCGGTAATTCCCTCCCTTTGAGTGCAGATTGTATCTAGTGACTTGCTTCCAAGTAGTAAAATATGATGAAACAGGATATTATTTCCAAGATTAGGATACAAAAAGCATGTGGCTTCCATCTTGCTTGCTTCATTCACTCTCTTACTGGCCTACTCTGAGGGAAACCAGCTGCCATGTTCTGAACTGCCCATAGAGAGGCCCACTTAGAGAGGAAATGATGTCTCTGGGGAAAGGCAGCAAGTACCTAAGTCCTCAGTCCAACAGTCCACAAGGAGCTGAATCCTGCCAACGAGTGAGCTCAGAAGGGATCCTCGCCCAGTTGAGCTCCAGTTAACACCTCAGTTGTAGCCCCATGAAAGCCCTTGAACCAGAGGTATCCAGCTATATCATGCCCAGATCCCTGAACCACAGAAATTATGAGATAATAAACATTTATTGTTTTAAGCCATGGAGTTTGGGGATAACTTATTACACAACCATAGAAAACTGTGTAACAGTTGTATAAAATAAGATTAAATTGTTCTGGCTAATTTTTAGAATAAAAATTTTTATTATATTATTTATATATATTATCATGTTATATAATATTATATAACAATATTAGAATGGAGGTTTCCTATTGAGGTTTTATGCATAATCAATTTTATAGAGATTTGGTCACTGATTATCCTGCGAGTAAGGATATATTATGGACAGTGAGGACATTGACAGATCATTAATTTAACCCATAAAGTGTATTATAAAAATATTACCAGTTGACAAGGACATTTAAACCTACAGAAGAAAGTCTTTTGTCTTCCTCTCTCATTATTCTAGTGACAATTATCATACTAGTCTTTGTGCATAAGAATGGGCATATCTCTTTTTAACCTACATCATATTTACAAGTAACACATTTTACTTAAACATAATCCAGGAATGCTGAGCTTCTTGTTTGATTTGCCAAGTTTTTGTTTCTTTTATTATACATCTGATTAATCACAGAACTATTATAATCCTTTTGAAATAATTAAAATTTCGAGAATTCTAAACAAATCTAATTTTTATCTTTTATTTTATAAAGCAAAGGGGCAAATATTTATATAGAGACGTCATGAACCATTTTATTCTTTGGAGCTCAAATTTGGCAAAGACAACATCAAGAAGAGTTGTTTTCAAAAAACCAGAAGATGTGTTATTAAGGAGTTACCTTTCTCAAAAAGGCACAGGGCTCAGTTTGCTCTTCCAGAGATTCTTTCAAATATTTAAGGAATAGATTTATGTTATTTAAACTCTTGGGGAGCATAGAAAAAGAGAGAGAATGCTTCCCTATATAAATTTATGAAGCTAGAATAACTCTGAGAGCAAACTCGACAGAATAAATGGGCAGCTTGAAGGCAGCAGAAATGAGGGGTCCAGAGAGCAGGGCAAGAGAACCTTTCAGAGCAACAGAACCAAGACGGACCTCGGGGAAATTTTTACTTGAGGATCCAAACTCTGATCAACTGTCTGCTCCCTGGAAGGATTTTGTGCTTGCTGAATATAGTAATTGGCAATTGAACCAACCTCATGTTCCTAAAAATTAGATGTACACCGTTACCACTTGAGACACACCTGTCTTCCCATTTGTGTGTTTTTAAATCAAATGTTAAATTCTGGCATCAATTACAGAATCTGAGGTTCTAGCTCTTTATTACAGAACAAAATAAAGAGAGAGATTTCCCTCAAAGTCATCTTTTCTTAGTTTGGAGCTCTCCCTTGGCTTTCTCTTGATGGAGTTTCCATGGAAACCAGCTAAATAACAAAGTAGCTGTAAGAGTTTCCTATATAAGGCGGTTATGTTAGTTTAGAAAACAATCAGCTGCTGTCATATCTTCGTCTGTGCTTTTAAAAAAATTCCTAGAGTCTCTGTGTGTGTCAGGACTAAAGCAGCAAGCACATACACAGAACTGAACACCAGAGCAGGGGGCGGTTTTGTGAGCGTGTGAGTAATCATTTCAAAGGATTGCTAGGTGCTGGGAAAGCGGATTCTCAGCGGATAATACTGTGGTAAATAAAAGGCTATTTCTGGTTCTGTCTGTTTCTTAATATATAATCGTCAATATCCAGCTGACTTGGAAAAAAATTCATGAGAAATGATGCATATCAGGTACCGAATTCTATTACACACCTAAAACTCAGCTGTGGTCTTTCCTTTCTTCCTGCCCCTAAAACCCCAAGGCAAGGAATCAAGGCTTCTAGACACCAACGGATGAGTCAAGGTACCGCGGCCCAGACAAGCTAAGCACTGGCTCTGTCACCACACAGACAAAGGTATTCAAGAAACCACAGCCCTCTGGTTTCGTGGTTCTTGCCTTCTTAATCAAATCAATGCAGAGTGTATGTAGATTTCACCCACAACACAAACAAACGCCGTAAAACACCTTGGGGCATTTGGCCGGCAGGAACATCCATGGAGCTGTGATTCACTGGGGAAGAGGAAGGCCTCCGAGGGCAGCCAATCAGAGTGTGGCGCAGGGAAAAATCACTTGGCTCTTACAGGAAGCCATCTAATTATGTTACTGTAATCCTCAGGCTTGCATTTTTCAGCCACCTCAACACGAACTCACAGACTTCGCCGATTATGTAATTACGGAAAACTTCACAACAAACTTGAAGATTCCTTCTGGAGGCCACATTGAGGACCCGGATGTGCAGTTGAGCGTGGGAGGGAAGCACAAGGCTCACAAAGGGAAGAGCAAAGAGATTTATTGAACTTAAAAGGCCGCAGTTTAAAAGGGGCCTCTACCAGACCCCCCTTTTCGCGTGCACATTTTTTGCACCTGCAACTGTTTGTGGGCTGGAGAGCAATAGCCCACCCCCACTTCTCCCAAGAGACCGTGCTTTAATGCCTTGGCCTCCAATGTGTCATTTTCCTGCGGGGGGGAGAGAAATCAAAAGAAACCAAGTTTTTAGAACTTTGCTGTAAAGAAAATAATAGATCTGAAAAGGATTAGAGCCACATTTTCAGGTTAGACACAGTTGTTAAAGAAATGTCAGAAGGGAAAACATTCCTCCTCACTTTCCTAACTCGTTAAAGTTCTTAATTTCACCGGGTTCTGTGTGACATCTGTAGCATCCATTCCAGTCGGGGCTGCAGCGAGCGCTCGACTCTGCAGCATGGAACTGCACTCAGACCACAGTGTTCAAAATCCAGATTCCGAACGGACCTTCCTGATTCTTCACAGAGAAGATGCCATATAAATTATTTCCATGAAAACAAACCTTTGATAGCAGAAGTGAATTGTATAATCTTAATTATGATGCTCATGAAAGAAATGCTGACAAATGGTCTTGCTTTCGATAGTGTTTTTGGGTGGGGCTTGGTGAGAGCTGGGCTCAAAACTTGATTTTGGCCATTGATCTACTTCCTCCCTCCCCCACCACCTGCCTCATTTGTCGAGATGAAAGTGAGAGCAGAAAGCCTCTTTTAAATCATTACGAACTGTTTTATTCAAAACAGCACTTGTGAATTTTTATAAGACTGGCCCAGATTTGCCCAATTATTTCTCCATCCTATCCAGGGAATAGAAAGTTTCAAATCAAGGGTCGTAATTGAAGCAAAAGTGTTATGTTCATATGAGGTAGAATGCGTTACTAAGTACAGGGAAGATACAATAAAGCCCCTGGCTCAGTATATACATAAGAGCACAAGGATGAACTTGAGTGAACAGATTAGAGTAGCAGATGCAGATCAAATAAACTTAGTTTTCTTTGGTTTAACTTGGAAGAAAGACATTGAAGATTTTCTATACGGTACAAACCTTGATGGATGTTGAGGATATAGGGGTTCTCATGTTATCTCGTAAAAGTCTAGTGTGCTATGTGGTCAGATAGCTGGAGATTTTTAAAAAGTAGATATATTTAATCTCCTCAGTTGCAGGCAATAATATTTGACTCAGCTAGAAAGGAGTGATACTTTTTCTTCTCATTCTATGGTTCAACTGAGTATTAACATTTTTGAAGGAGATAAGTTTGGGATTCCCATTTCTGTAAAGCAAATCCCGCAGTCTTCTTCAGTTCTGTTGTTTCATGGGGGAAAATGAGGGGAAAGGCTTAAATGGTTTGTTTCACTGGCTACTGAGTTGCACTTATGCAGAGAGATGTACTGATGGTATGGAATGGGGAGCGGGTGTTTAGGGGAGAGATGGGAAGCCTGTGGTATCAAGACTACAAGTTAAGGCATAAGAGATAATGGGAGAAGGAAGAAAGAAGAAATGAGGTAAATTCAGGAGCAAAACATGAAATAGTAGATTATGTCGGACGACTCAGTGGGAAGAGTGCGAAGTTTCACTTAAACACATACCGGTCTGACCTCACTTGGGTCAGCAGGCACAGTCAGGGAGCCTGCCTACAAAATGCCAAGAGAGGAGCTTTAGAGCCAAAGAGAGCAAGGGTCAGAGTTCTAGGAGGCTTTCTATCCACACAAATGGGTTTCCTAAGTCTTATTTTAGGCCTCTGCTCTTGAATAAAATTGTTCCTCCTTTGATGGGCACATATCCCCGGACAGGAAAGGATCAGGGGAAAATTCAGTGCCAAGGGCTGAATAGGATTCACTAAGATGATTAAGCTGGGAGGAAATTTTTGGAAGATCTGATACAGTTAGGAGCTAGAGATCAACACTCAAAGATTTCTGCATTCTGTCGACATTTAGATTCCAAATGTGCAGATTTAGCTGCTTGTGGGGAATTTTATCTGGTAGTGAAATCCTAACACATCTTTTCACTTTGCAAAGCATGTTCTGTGGATGAATTTCTTCCTCCTTGACCTGGACAAATAATACAGACTGGGAAAATGGTCAGTGGAATGAAATCTTGATGCCTCCAAAACAGTTTTAATTATGGTTTCATTTGAAGGAGAAAAAAATTTTTCTTTTCTATTTTATTTTTCTTCATTCCTTGAGAAAGTACATCATTCGGTTTTGTCTGCTTTAGCATTTCGGCATTTTAAATACCCATACAGTCCACCTGTACTGGGAGGCCTTTCTTCCAATGGGAGGGCTCTCTGTAAGTGCTCTGGAGGAGCAGCACAGTTCCTGGTGCTGACACGGCACAGGGAGGCCCTGCAGAGCTCAGCAGCTGGTGCCATGGACGCTGGGGACCCAGCAGCAACTTCTCCAAATGCAGCCCCTTCTCCAAGTATGTGAAACTGAAAAAGAACCTCCAGCCTGACTATTTCACTTCTCACTCAACAAAGTGTGCCAAGGGCTTAAAATTGGCTCACCTTCACTATCCAGCATGAAAAGGAGAGACATTAAAAATAGATGGTGATAAAGATACACTAGAAGGAGCCATCTCTTCCTTCCATTATTGGAGACACCATTGACCAGGTTTTAAATGGTACTCTTTTGTCTTTGGGTCATTTCTTTCTCCCTTTTTTCCAGCACTAAAGGGCTGTGGGGGTTTAAGGATTAAAGTCTCTTTTGGAGGTATTGCTATGCTCCCTCCAGTCTTGTCCAGGAAAGTGAATCCTCCACCATGTTGTGTCCGTTCTGACAAACGACCTGATTTAGGGGCACTCTCTGTCGTAACCCAGAGGCTATTAGCAACCCTCCACTTGCCGCACCTTCTAGATTATCTGTCTGACTTTGGGAAATTCCACTAGCCACTTCCTGAAGATAGACATTCTACTGCATGGCTGTAGATGACAGCTGTGGAGCACCTGGACAACTGCTCTGCTCCAATATGCATGCTTGTGAAGAAACACCTAAGTCTCTTTGCCCAGCATAATTCCTCCCTCTTTCTCTGTCCTAACTTGGCCTCTGCCTGTTTCATGGATTTTTCAGGGTTTTCCCTGGTTTCAAGTAACAGCTATTTCTCCTTTATAGGAGAAAGGCAACTTCCCCAAATATTGCCAGTATGTACGTGCAAAAAAAATAAACCATTGAGGATATACAGTTCAGGTTTTGTCAGTCTGCCCACAGCATTTGTTGAGTGACCGATGTGTGCAGGGTGGGCCTGGTGGGAGATACTCCTTGGAGATTATAAACCAATAACAACCACCAACAAATTAGGCGCCTGCTGTGAGGTTCAGAACACTCAGGAAAAGACAATTTGTGTAGGTTGCAGAAAGTAATCATCTAATACAACATCTATATGACAAAAGAAATCTTCTTTAAAACACCCCATATTAATGTATTAACTTGCCACAAGTTAGTGTACATTCCGGGGTGTAATAGTTCAATGAAATGTTCTTTTGATTTACCTATACACATATCAACATAAAACGAAAAATAAACACATAAGACTTGTTCATTTATTTGTTACCAAAGCTAAACTCTTTAAAACTTGGTATAGTAAATAGTTATATTTTAAAAATGTGATGCTTCTCTGTCACATTAATAAAATAATTACATTTGAGAGGACACGTGTTAATTTGTCATCTTTGTGTTTCTGAATCAGGAAGAATGTTAAAGAATTAAATCTAAAGATAATGTAAGGGAGCAGCCTTAAACTCTTTGGGGCCAGGGGTAACACCAGCAGGCAGATCGAGCGGGAGAATTTACAGAACGACTGCTCAGGCAAACAAGATAAAACAAAGAAAGTTCTGGAATTTGTTGGGCAGAATGGAATACTGAAACCAAAGAACTTACCTCTGAGGAAAGATCTTTTCAAATACAGCCGTCTTGGAGAAAATTCAAAGTGCCCTCTCTCAATGATTCTTTTTAAGATAACTTTACATTTGCATATTTACATGTGAGAAAAAGAAATAAAGAGTTCCGTCAGACTTCAAAGGAAAGGTGCTGCTCAGTTGACCCCCTGGCCCCTTCTGCCCACCCTAGTCTTGAAATCAGCAGTGGTCTGAGGCTGCAGGGACCTAAGGAGCTTGAGGGGGACTCAGCCTTGAGGCATTGTGAGGTTCCTCCAGTCAAGATCTTGACTCCTTATTACAATGTATGGGCTTCTGTCTTTTAAGAGCTGGTCCCCACCGGCGGATCCCTGACTTGGGTGCCGAGCCCAAGCCACCCCCAGTAACCTGCTGTCCCCACAGTTTCTCTGGGCTGGTTGGTTGCCTTCCCAGAGAGTGGAGAAACACCCCCATCTCTTTCTAATGCCTGCTACTCTGTTGGGTAAGCTGCTGTCTGCCTCCCCAAACATCTACATGCTCTCTAGATGCCCCTTTTGGCATCTAGTAATCACAGTTCTCATTTCTTGGACATTTACCTTGTAGCAGTCACCATGCTGAGCAACTAACATGCATTATCTCACTTAATCCTCACAACAAGGCCATGAGTCAGGTTATTATTCCCATTTTACAGAAAAGGAGTCTGAGGCTTTGAGAGGTTAGCTTGCTAGGAAATTAATCTTCAATAGCTGGGATTCAAATTCAGATCTGTCATTCTTGTGTCCCCTCCATGGAGGATGGTCTAGCCTACAGTGGAATCTGTCCTCCCTCCATGTAGACGCTAGTCTACAGCAGGGTCTGTCTCCCCTGAGCGGAAAACAGGTCTAGTCTAGATCTTTCCAACTGCATCTATGTTCTGAAATATGATGGGCTTCTTTAAACTTTTCAATGCCTTTTATAAATAAATGTGCTTTTGCTCATCAACACTTTTTTCTATTATTACTACTATAATCATATCCTGAGTGACATTTAAGAATCTAACAGGCATGTTAGGAAGTGCACAAAGCAAAATCCCAAAGCATCCCTGTCTCTTGGACTTATAATTGTCCCTCAAAAGACATCATAAAAGGATAAGGATGGCAAATCTCTGAAAGGAAGTTTTCTGAGAGTGTTTATGTGACAGTGAGTTCAGGAAAATATGGTATTGTTGTGATTCTCTTCATCATTTCAGGATCTGAAGTGGTTCAGACAGAATGACACTCCGAAAGGAAGATGGACTTGCAGGGGATGTGACTCATAAGGAGGAATATGAAAGAGAGGAGAAGAGTGACTTGTCAGACGGACAATGGGCTTTTATTTGAAGCATATGGAACCCTGTGGAAGAATACAGAGAGGTGGAAGTTAGAAAGGGAATGAAGAAGACATAAGATGTTTCTGGCTCGGGCAGGGTGAGAGGATGGTGTGCGGAGGCGGAGAGCAAAGGAAATGAGTGAGGAAGGGCACAAATACAGCAGACGTTTTTGTATAAAGTAGAGAAACAAATGCCCCACACTTAGCATCTTAAAAAATGTTGCCTATTTCTTAGCAAGAATGAAAATAAATTTCTGTAATGCTTTCTTCCAAATTACCCAAAGAACTTCAAAAGCTTTCCACTTATGCCATACATTAGCCAAGAGAAAATCTTAATCTTCTCTCCTTCGATAGGCAAAATGATAGCAGAAAGAGTTTCCAGTCTCACAAAGGGATGGTTTCCGGAAAAAGACATAAAAAATGTGTTTCTTAAAAGAGATACCAAAAGTTTATTTTTCTGAGCTTGGCCATTACCAGTAGAGCTCAAGGAGACCAAAGAAAACAAATCCAGGCAGAAGAAGGGAAAAGGCTTCCTTGTCTGGCTCACTTCACGTCTCCACAGGCTTGGTCTTGTGTGTGTGGCTTCCTTCGGTGCCACTTATCAGTCCTCAAATAAAAATCTGAGGGTGACTTTTCCTCTATCTCTGAGGAAATGCCTGTATCAGAAATCTCCGTTTATAATACAAAGTACCTCAGAAAATGCCATCTGGTGCTCTTAAACTTAACATTCTTGTACAAGTTTATCCTGATGAAATCCTTGGCATTTTCCTGAGGATTTTTTTGCCTTCCTGCCAAATGTTAATTGGTACCTGTTCCTGTAAGTCTTGAATTCTCCTTTCCTGGCTGTAGAGATCAGCCTTAAGGGCACTTTTTCATTTCGAAATCTTTTCCCCAAAACTGTGTCCTGGTTTCCGGCCCTGACTGGAGCCCCCTCCCCAGGCTCCCCTTGAGGTCCTTGCTCTATATCCTTCCAATCTTCCTCCAGTAACCTCCATTTTCCAGAACTGACCTGCTGCACTAGTTATCTAAAGGTTTGCAAAATACATTAGGATGTGCTGTGTCATACGTCATTTAGTGTTTGTCGGTCTCCACCTGTGCCTAAACCTTGTACGGTATGTCTGATTGCCATCCAGGCCCTTCCAGATAGAGAGCCCATACATAATCTTATGCATTATTTCCATTTCCATTGCTTTTTATCTAACAACTAGGCCTGGGAAATAGCATGATGGAGGAGAAAAAGCATTGATTTTGATGTCAGAGCGATCTAATTTTAAATCCTAGTTTCCCCACACCTCCCCTGACAGTGAACTTGGGCAAGTGACCTAACTTCTTATTTCTTTATCTTTAAAATAGAAGTGGTGGTGGAGTGGAACAATTAAATGAGGAAATGCATTCAGGGATCTGGCACATAGCAGGTGCTCAAAAATATGTGTTGGATAAAATAATGAATGAATTAGTAAATTAATGAAAGAGGAGGACAACAAAAGAAAAAGGATGCCTTAGTTTCGCATATCCACGGTGTGCTGGCTTTATGGAAGATTCTCTCAGTTTAGTAAGGGCAACAGATACTATGCACAAAACTACCAAGCAATGCAGTAAGTACAGATGATGGAGGAATGTGCAGGGGACTCCGGAGTGCAGAGGAAAGGTACCAACCAGCCTTATGAAGAAGGAGAGTCAGGGAAGAATTCATGCTTTACCTCTTCTATTAGATCTGTATCTTTAGGGCAGCAGCTTTGCCTGCCTCTTGTACAGTGACCACTTACCAATGTATTACAATTTTATGTAAGATAGGATACAATGATTCCGTGTTGTATATCACACCATAGAAATTCAACCACCTTGGGTGGTGACTTGGTGCGATGATGGAGCTGGGACATATTAAGGGTGTCTAAGGAAATATTCACACTTTCTTTTCAGGGTCCACAGAAGATGCTTTTTGGAGAACTGATATGAAATACCAAGTGTGGAGATTTGCATACAAGTCTAGGCCACAGGAAAATGGAATTTGGTTCTGGTTCTATTTCCTACACTGTGTATCACCGACTAAGGCAAAGCCCCAAACCTCCACATTCCTCAGTTTTGCAGGTATCAAAAGTTACCAGAATTATCAGTGTGCTATTGAGAGAGTGTTAGTGTTGGGAGGTACAAATACTCGTGGACATGTCTCCAAAGTTAGCCATTTCCTATAGGTAGATTGATTCCTAATCCTTACAAAGTTATTTGTTACCTCAATACAACCAAAAAGTTTGCTTTACTTTTCTATAAATTTTTAAATCACACATTTTCCCCATTTTTAAACAAAGACTTTCCTCCTAAATGAAAGTGCCAAAGTGCTCGGACTAAGCCCACAAATATTTGACCCCACAAAATCAAATATTTTGATTTAATAATCTAGTAGCACTTTTTACTAGTAAGCATTTGCCCCCATAATTAGAGAATAGCCCTGTGCTGTAAATCATTACTATTCTTCTGTTTTACAGATGGGGGTAAACTGAGACATGGGTACAGCACATGATTTCCTTCAACTTTCACAGCACATTAAGGGAAGATCTGGGAATCTCTGCAATGCCTGTGTTTTTAAGTCTGTTGCTTAGTCATGCGACATAAAGCATCTCAAGAACTACCAAGATCGTTAAAAACGTTCTCTTAGTGGGGGTCAGTGGTTCCATCCCCAGGATGTAAAATGTGATAAACTGCAGGGAGGAAAATAAACCACCTCGGAACAAAAAAAACACATTCGAGAGTAGTGGAATCTCAACCTCAGCCTTGAATATTATTATTCAAGAGTTGGAAAATTATGTGAGATGACTGTACTGGATTTGGCCACTCTTCAGTAATGTCTATGCTATTCAAATACTCTTGTGCAAACTCAATTTCTAAAAGCTAGGAAGGAAATTTTTGTTCAGCAAAATATTCCTGTAAAAGTTGTCTGCTATTAAACTGTAGACACAACTCCAAGGAATCTCTTACTAGAAAGCAATGCATTATTCCAACATGAATCACAGGCTAAACTGACTGTTTTCCCAGGATGTTATAACTGACTGCTGTACTCGACTGAGACCGCGGATACTCTACTACATCTGTGATTGAGATGCCCATTGAAAACCAGTTTAACCAACCCAGATTCAGTATGAGTTTGTTATACGTAAAAGGAAACCCAATGGAATGTGGTTAGGGCAACTTTCAATTTAAAAGACTACAAATTAGATAGACTGTGCATAGGGGATATTAATCATCACACACTTAAATCTTATTTAAAGTGGATTTATCATACACTTCTGGAACATTCTGCCTTTTTCCATCTGGATGTCAGGTGCGATAAAATTTCAACATGGAAAGAGGAAGTCACTCTAGAATCAGGCCTTAAGAGAAAGAATTTCTTTGTGTGGATCACAAAGATGAAGGTGGATCAGGACCATCATAGAAGACACATTAAGTGCCCACATGCCCATGGCACTGTAATTGGTAGTGCATAGATCAGGAATGTACTTCAATGCCAGTCTCACTCTAACCATAACTGTTATTAATGGCATTTGTGAGAGGAGATCAAAGGAAGGTATTATAGTTTTGCATGAAACTATCTAGCACTGAAACAGTGCTTTGTTTTTTGAAAGTAGTTTTACACATCCATTTTTTCCCTCACAAAAACCAAGTGCATTAGTTTGAAAGGTATTATCTTCACTTTTAAAATAAGGAAACTGAGACCCAGATGAAGCTAATACATTTGCCTGAGGTCAAATAGAAGTTAGCAGCAGAACATAGAATAAAATCCAGATTTCTTTCTTCTTTTAATGTTGGTAGTTTTTCTGTAAGTTTTTAATCCTATTTTACAATTTTCTTTATGTACTTTTAAATAGACTTTAATATTTTCTGATCTCAAACAGCAAATATTTGGCAGACATTCTACATGAAAAATTGCTGTCTTGGTTCTAGAAATGGAATACACATGGAAAATTTTTCCTTATGAAAAAAGGATATTTATTTCATTGATTCACAGGGTATTTATTTTATTGATTCATGAAGTAAGATATATATTTTTTTCCATAGAAACATGAAGTTCATTTTATTCATTTATTTTTCTTTGTTTTAAAAGTTAAAAAATACAGAAAGGTACAGTAAATAATATAACAAATATGAGTGTACTCACCACAAAGCATTGACCAATATTGACATGTTCCAGTTTTGCTTTGTCTATAAATATGAAGCTGATATATATCCTCATGTATTCATCTTTTGTGTACTTTAGTAACATAAAATCTAGACTTCTTAACCCAGAATCTGGAGGGTGAGGTTACACAGACCATGTGGAGACAGAAAACCCATCCACACTCCTGTGGGAGAAGCCCTGATAGAAAAAGCTTATGTTATCAACAAGCCCCTCCCCCAAGTAAAACACAACCAGAGACCCCAAACTTAATGCTGCTGGTCTTTTCCTGGGGTAATTGTTGAGTCATCATTTGCTGCGTATTTTTAGAACTTTTTTTCTAAAGTTTTAGGCAGCACCTTGGTCCATACTCAGCTCTCCAGAGCACTTTTGAATAATTATTCCTTTAAAACTATTAATGTATGTACATACGTATGTATGTATGTATATATTACCTCCCAGTGAAAGGGAAAGGGGAGAGGGCCTTGGGCAATAGGAGTGACGACAGCTGTTATTTGTGCAAAGTAGAAAAATAATTGTTTTTCCCCTGTCTATTCAAGTTCCGCATATTAGCTATTCTGAAGGGTAATAGACTGTTTAGCATGTTGAGAGACTTTGGGGAAAACCAAGGTAATGCGAGACCTTAGGGGCTTTTTTTGGTGTTGTTAAAAGGTAAACACCATTTTACATTCAAGTCCTGTAATGTATGTGGCATATGAACTGATGAATGAGTCATTTGTTGTTGGAAAGTGAACAAACTTGACTAATGATATAGTTTTCTTTTCAGTGTGTGTGTGTGTGTGTGTGTGTGTGTGTGTGTATGTTTTCTTTCTTGGCAATGCCTCCTTTTGACTCATCTCATATTTTGAATTATGACTTTTTTTTTAACTGGCAAATTCATTTTCAAATTGTTTCCACCCATATTGGTCTCTTCTCATTTTAGATAATGTGGCTGAAGCAACAGAACTATGAATGGAACCCAAAACTTTGATTGTTAGGGACTTTGGGATATAGATGACAAATGAGAATGAGGCAGAAGGGATATTTCTGAAAATCTATACTTCAGGATTGATTAATGTTTGAAAGAATTGTGCACCCCAAACTAAGAGGTATTAATAAAAGTGCTATGCTTTGTTAACATAAAATATTATTAGTAACGTAAAATAACATACAGATATAAAATTATATCCATTTTATCATGATCGTTCTTTACATGACTTTTACTTCCTTATCCAACTCATTTCTTTTTCTTCTCTGTGGGCTCCATTTTTTTCCTGTTTGTATAATTCACTTCAATACTTTGAGATTAAATCAGAGATGAATTTGTGGGTTCTGGAATGCACAATCCTCTGTTTCAGGGCATACGTGTTCAGCTGGGGCAGTGCGCTCCTGGCGGATAGGAGGGAAACAGAAACCCAGTAACTGACCTCCTTAACAGAGCACTGGGGTATTTTTGTCTTGCTGTTATTTTTATTCTTGTATACATTTCTTTTCATCAGTCTTCTCTTAGGGCATCTTGGATTTCCATGTCTTCCAAAGATTTTTGGATTCCATTCTGTGTTTTAGTTTACCATGTGTATCCTGATACTCGCCTGTGCTCCTCTCCACCCTTTGTCATCTTGTCTATCAACTCCTCCTCAGGTGAAGCCCTGTGAGGTGCCAACATGTGAAAAGTTTTAAGTACATCTTAGATTGTAGCTCTCAAGGCCCATAGCTCAAAAGGAGTGGAAAGACTCTACTCTATAAATAAAAATATTTGGAAAGACTGGAGAAGATTGGCTTTTCTAAAAGAAAATAGTGGCTAACATACCTAACAGTTTTTCGCATTTTTACAAGGAAGAGAAAATCAATGACATCCTCTAAGGTACCAAGTATTCTTAAATGGATAATGTTGCTCTTGTTGGTATCAACTAGTAAAGACATTTAAAACCTCCCAGTTTATAGACCACAACATATCCTAAAAGTCTGATTTTTTCACATGAATTAAAAGTGTATCTGATGCATGTTTTCTAAATACTTCATTAATAAAATGAATGATGTCCTTGGTACTATCAACGCTTGGGCTATTGATTCTTGTCCCTTCGGGAATGCTTAATTTTATTCATATGCTTATTATTTGCCCTGTGATAAGCACTCACATGATATTGTCAGTAACTCGGTGCTGGATAACTGACTTGTTTTTCAGGATACCAATTACCCTTCCCAGCCTACATCTTGTGTGGGCTTGGCAGACATCAGCTCCCTAGCACCTAGAAGCCACTTCCTTCTCCAGAGTAACTTCACGGAAACAAGGACTCTGTTGCAACTAGCTGAGGTTGGAATTAACTCCCCCTCTGTCTGTATTACAAAGTAAGTGAAGACTAACCAGCCCAGGCAGGTTTTCCGTATCCTTGGAATGATCTCTTTGCCTCTTTTCAAGAGCTCTTTCTGTAAAATCGCCAAACTACATCTAAATTTAGCAATGCGATATGGTACAAACAGGCTTGCATGCATGCTGTGTCATCAAGGGGATTTCAGGATTGTCTAATTGGTCTGTCTTGGTGAATCTGACGCAATCTCCCAGTGGTCTGTACTCAGGAATCTGGGTGGGAAGTGAAAGTACAGACAAGCCTGCCTAGGCTGTCTCCACCATGCGAGAGCTTGCCGCCCTGCGTGAGTCTGACACCCAGATTCAGGCCAATTCAAAATGAAAACCTTCAAATGAGTGCTCCGGAAGTAAAATGAAAACTGAATCTGCTTGCTGCATCTCGATGAGGCCCATAAGATAGCAAAGGTTTTGGGGTACAAGGTTAAGCTGAAGGGTTAAGGACAGAAAGGGCCTTTTGCCCCTCCGACTAACTAAATATCCTTTCCTAGTGGTATGGCTGTGGAAACATGACACAGAGGAAGGTCAAGTGACCCACATGGGATCTAAATTTCCACTGCTGGACTGCATCTCATCCAGGCCTTTCTCTATGACACCCCCACAGAGGGACTGACTCCAAACCAAACCTGCGGAGTTATGTGAAATCCTCTTGGATTTAGGACTTTAAAGGTAAAGGAGAATTATAGGGATTTGGTGGAAAAAGTAGTACTGGTGAATATTTATGCTTATAGTCCTTTGCCAAAATACATATATATATATATGTTATTTATATATATATGTAAATATATAAATATTATATATAATTTTTGATTTTTAAAATATATATTTGCTCTAATATTCCCGAAGTTATTTTTATCATTTAAATGCAGAAGAATTAGCTGATGTTGTTTGGCATAAAGCATATCACAATGTTTTTCTTATTTTAAAAAATTCTCTTTTTCTGATTATCAATTCATGTTCACTGAAAAAATAGTCAAATTTTATAGAAATGTTTCATGAAGAAAATGAGAGGCCTTCTCCTTTGGCACATTCCCTGAAGTAACTTTCGATATCAATTTGTTTTATAGCCTCAATTTTTTCCCCACAGATACACTATTATCTATCTATCCATCCATCCATCCATCTATCATCATTTATCTATCTATCTCTAATTATTTTTTATAAGAATGGGATCATCTTTGATACACTTATAAATTGCTTCTTCATTCCATTCCAATATACCTTTCCATGTCTGTTGAGCCAGCCCTGATTGCCTAGTGGTTAAAGTTTGGCATGTTCTGCTTCAGTGGCCCAGATTTGGTTCTGGGGCATGGAACCACGCCACTTGTCTGTCAGTAGCCATGTTGTGGCAGCAGCTCACATAGAAGAACTAGAATGACTTACAACTAGAATATACAACTATGTACTGGGGATTTGGGGAGGGGAAAAAAAGAAAATAAGAGAGGAAGATTGGCAGCAGAAGTTAGCTCAGGGTGAATCTTCTCCAGCAAAAAAAAAAAAAAAGATATACCTTGATACCTTGCTTGGTTTTAAAGACTAGATTTCTTTAAAATTATAAGTTATACACAGAATAAAAGCAAAGAATAGAGAGATATATATTGAAAGTAAAAATGCTTCCCTTTTCTCATCTATCCCACACTATTACTCTGGTCTTTGGAATGTTTTTAACGCAAATACAAATGTATGCATACATACTTGTTTATTCCTGTGTATTTTTTTTCACACAAATGGAATTGCTCTATACAGTTCTGTGTCTCCATTTTTAAATTTAGTTCTAGAATGTTCTTTTAACTGGACCAAAGAGCGTTTAACCTGAAGGTACAAGAGCCCACTCCAGGAGGACAGAGATCATATCTGTCTGGTTCACTGCTATATGGATTTTGCCTGGCACATTGTCAGTACTCCATACTCAGAAGCCCTGAGAATCTTCTACTCCAGCATGAAAACTTCTGGGAGAAAAACTCCCCCTTGGCCCCAAATGCTCAAGAGACTCATAGAAAATTTTCTTCAATGGACTCAAGGTCAGAATCTCCATGTGAGCTTCCTCTCACAGGCGCCAGGCTGCAGTGAGACCCGTTTCTGGGTGTGGGAACCATTTAGTGCTCCGAAGTCAATAGTGGACTGCATACACCTTGCCGGTGAGGGACTAAGGAGGCCAAAGAAGTCAGTAGACCTTGACTGCTGAAATTCTCCCTCATATTCAGCAATCCGTGAAATATGCCCAATCTTCTTGGGAGCAGAAAATCCAACTTTGATAGGACAATCAGTATGATCATTAATAATCTTAGTAAGATTCTTAGTGGGTTCTTTTTTTGTAAATTTCCAAATTATTCGTGTGTACGTTCGTGTATAGGCTGAAATAGCCAAGTAACATATTAAATAATACGTGTGTTTGAACTCTTATGCACCTTACAATTTCTCTAATGTATTCACTCCATCACGTGCCCCCCCTCTCCAAAAGTGATATTTGGTTTTTAATTATTCAGTGCTAGGAAAATAAGTGATTCATGTCACCAAATTTGAGCACCATCTCAGGCTATAAAAAAGTCAAAGAGTTCAGGAAAAATTTGCTTGGTAATTTTGGGGTTAATAGAAATTAAAACCAATATATGGTGGCCTTGAATAAGAGAGAAGACCTTTCTATTGGAGAGATTTCAAAGGTCAACATATCCCAGAAAGGCTCTAACTTATAACAAGAGACATTTTTTATGTACCGACTTTGGGACATTAAAATGTCACTCCTAGGATTTATGGCTTTTGCAAAATGTGCACAATTTCTATGGGGAATTTTCCTCATCCCAAAGGACAGGGATACTAGAAAGGAAGCCTTTTATTAGGGCTTACTTTTAAAATGCTCTAAAAGTGCTAAGGAGTCAGGATGACTGTTGTCCAGCTGGCTACAGACAGTTGGTACATAAATCAGAAGGAATTGGCCATAGTGAACCTCTGCATGGAAAAGCTCACACAAATTGGCAACTGATCATTCCCTCTCCTTTATTTTTGTATAAACTGTTTACAGAAAACTATGTGCCAGAGTGTTTGAGAAAAGTGATGTTCTGATCCCCAGTATTTCTTAGGAAACGTAATTGTAGGAAGAGATTTCATCAAGTGCCTTCAATCTTATATAAATCTGTGTGAATCACAGACCCCTGTAAATGCCATTCGGACATCAGAGCTCTGGCTGGAACCATAGCCTCGCTCCTCTCTGGAGCTTCCCAAGGACAATTGCTGATTCCCTGGTGGAACGCTTGCCTTCTAGGCTGGCCAAATCTTACCAACTGCCTTCGTTTGTTTCCGGAGAATTTGGGGCAATCTCATTCCATTTGCTGTGCCAAGAATTTACCCCCTGAATTTTAAAGGCATCTGCCTTTCTTAAGGAAAAACTAGCTCTCTGTGTCTGACTCACTTGCACAGAGCGTTGCGGATGCTTCAGCTGAAGTGACTGCCTGTCCTTGCTGGCTGTGAACAGGCTCTCTCTGCTGAAAACTGACAATCTGTGTGGTGGATGGTGTGAGTCCCATTTAATGGTGCAAACTTCTCTTCCACAAAAGCACTTTTAGAATGCATAAGGGATGACAAAGAGAGACTGGAAATGATTTGCTCACAGCTTCCAAAGCTGATGAGGATCAATGAATGAGCCTCTTGGAATGCAGCGCGTCCATGTCCCTCTTTCAACTTGCACATCATAATGTAAAATAAGTGACAAGTGCTATCTGAAAGATGCAAATCTGTGAACGTGAAGCAGGTAAAGTTTTCTTCCTGCTGTTCTTGTTGGGAGAATCAAGTGGACCAATGGGGGAATGGACACTCTGAATTTGGTTGTTACCTAAATGGATCCATGTCGGTCTCCAAAATATGACTCCAATCCCACCTGTCTTCTCCATCTGTACTGTCATTGCATCACCCTGGGCCTCCAGATTATGTCTGCAGTCCCCAACTTGTTCCTGTGATTCTAATCTGGCCTCCACTAATTTATCCCTCCAGACTATTGACAAATTGTGATCCATCTGCCACCTACATCTATTACGTCATTCCTCTATTTATAACCTCTTGGAGCTTCCCATCACCTACAGAATAAAGTCCGTCTAAGACACCCAGTGCCTGCCTTGCTCCAGGCTCTGCCCAATGCATCCATGCCTCACACTGGATACTGTGCTGACATGCATGCATTCCTCTTTCTCCATGCTCTTTCTCGCCTCTGTGCCCTTGCTGTGCTGCCCTCTCTACCCAAGGTGTTCTTCCCTTTCCCTCAGCTGGGCTGACTACTGCCCATCCTTTAAGATTCAACTCACACACTGCCTTTTTCAAAGATCCTTCTCTAGCCCACCATCCCTCAGTGCTCTGTGGCCTGCCTCCTTCTGCAGGCTCAGCCCTCATTGCACTCACCTTATTGTAGCCTATTAAGCTAATTATGTGTCTACTGGCCTGTGAGATGCTTGGGCACATAAACTGACTTAGTCATTGTTGTATTCTTAGCCGAAGTAGAGCACCATGTCTGCCATATATTTGGTACCCTATAAATGCCTGATGAACAAATGAATGAGGCTGGATAGGCAAAATGAGGAATAAGAAGGGTTTATATTTTTATACAAGGTTTGTAAGGGTTATAGTAGGTTATATAAGGTTTATAGTAGGCTTTATATAAGGGTTATATAAGATTTATAAGAAGCATATACATTTATAAATAAGTAGAATAATTTAAAAAATATTTTTAGAGCTGAAAGAGACTTTAGAGAGCATCTAGTCCAACACTGTTCTTTTACAAATGGGGAAACAGAAGCCCAGAGAAATTACAACCTGTCCAAGGCCCCACAGTAAGGTAATAATAACCTATAAACAGGTCCACACATAGTATTTATGCGGTCTACTGTACAAATTGAGGTCTGTATAATATATGCTTTAATATTTATGGTCAAGTAAAGAATCAATATCCTGATTCACTAGTGGTACATTTTGCCCTATAGATGTATAAATTTGAGAGTAATACGAAGTGTCTAATATTGCAAAATGTTTCTCAGCCACCATCGACAGCTATGGTGAATATCACACTAATTTCTAAGAATTCCTAGAGCCACCAACTGGAACTTGAAGAGGAGTAAGAAAATGGATGCTCAGCTCCACTAGGAACTGACATACCTAAGCGCCCCAGCTACCTAATACTCCCCATATTCCAGAGCAGTGCCCATCTCTGATGTCAGCAGTGGCACAGCCCACAAGCCTTCATGACAGCTGGTCACAGTCCTTTTGTCCTGAGGACATAGAGCAAGAGAAGTGCTACAGTGTTTCCCTGGGGCTTGAACAGTGTTAATCATCAGGGCAGATGTTTAGAAGTATGGGCTGTGTGGTGCCCACATCACGTACCCAAGTATTGGTTAATAAACGTGTGCGTTTGTGATACGTGGTGTCCTCTAAAGCTAAGGGACCAGTGTAAGAGTCCCTCTTGCCTCACGTTAAGAACTGTACTAAATTTGAGAGAAATTCATACACAGTAACTATCAAGCTCTTCATCAAAACGTCCTATGATGGTAATGAGGTAACAGTCCACTGGGGTCCTTAATACAGTGTTCCTTACACTCTTATGGCATTGCCTTTAGGATCATCTAAGGTGTAAAGGTCTAAGGGGAAAGGCCAAGACACTGGGAATTTGTACTCTTGGATTGTTTTCTTAAATCTACTAATTACCTACTGGGTAACTCTGAGAAAACATAACCTGTTAATGGTTAGCCATTTCAGTTTCTCTACCCATAAAATAAGCCGTAAATTATCTACACCCTTGCAGAAGTACTGGGAGAACAAATGTTCAGATGAGAGGTATTATATAAGTCTAACATGGTTTCACAAAGTTTGAAAGCTGCTCTGACCTCCACTTAAATAGTTAGCATGATGTCAGTCTTGTATAGAATCTCCAATATAACTAGTCTTAATGCAGTTGTGTGTTTTCCTTGAGTTACTCAAAAGAAAATTGGGCAAATGAATTAAGTTTGTGCTTAACGTGGACCTATAATGTTAAAAGACTCCATTATGAAAACAAGACTGTTGCCTGGAGCCTCTCGCATTCTGTTTATAGGGCGTCTGTCATTCCCTGTCTTCTGCTGGACTGCCTGAGACTCTGCTTCTCTTTGGCTGGTTATAAACCAGATAGTCTTTTGCTTTCCAGTGCCACATTTAAGCTGTTCTGAGTCCTTGAGTCTCCTAGAACAACCTGTGATTTGGATTAAGGATGTATCAAGTAACTCAAAGACGCTAAGACAAATGTGGTTAAAAGCAGATATTTTCTTCGCTTAGGATTGGGGACCAGCTTCACAATCTTAATTAAGGAGGCATTCCCAGAGAGCTGACCACACCACACCCATCTAATCCTGTCTCAAAGGGTTATGAGATCCCTGCTGCATGGCTGGAGTGATCTCCCCGCCCAAGAATTTTCATGCCTCAGAAGCAGAGAGAATACCTGCCCCCACCTACAAACAGTGCTGAGCTGGTCTCCGGGGACTCAAGGACTCTGGAACCACCAGACAGAACATGATTAGGGTGTGGGCTTTGATGACCTCTAACTTCCTGAGGTTCTAGGTTGAAAAAGTAACCCTAAGAAATGGGAGACTTGTAATGCTGCCTGGGGAATGGATGGTTCACTTGTGTTTTCCTTTCCACCATAAGGAGGTTCTTAGCCTTGAGAGAACCACGATTCCTGTGGTGGGTGTTTTCCACGCTTGGTGAGCTCACTGAGCTAGACCCTTCCTATTCATCTTCCTGTTCATCATCATCTGTCTCAGCCTTGGCCATGTGAGAAGCTCAAAAAAATATTTGTTGAACAAACAAACAAATAAAACATCATTTCATTACTCTTCTCTTGGTAATTATTCAATTAAAAATTGATATCCCGCTTACAAGAACTTCAGAAGAGTTTTCCCAACCTAAAGTTCCCAGAAATTCAAATGGACAAAATATTTCCATTTTAATTTTTAAATATCAGAAGAATGCAGTGACCACAGTTTATATTTTCCCTCCTATTTTCCTCAGGGCCTGCGTTGCTCATTTAAATGCAATTTGCTGCATGTTTGGGTCAGTGAGTTAAGTCGGGAGGCTCTTACGGTAACTCAGCGTTGTGGAAATCCCAGAACTTTGGCTGGGGTCTGGAGGAGAAGCCCAGGATTGGTGGCTTTGGGGGCCATGCGTAGCTAGCACCAGGCAGATGTCCGGCCTACTTGGGGCAGCAGGTCTCCAGCCTAACCAATTTGGTTTAGCATGGAATCAGTCAGCAATGCCTGAGAAAGCCAGGGGGCCAGTCTAGATGACTAGGAAGGTTATAAACCAGAAAACTTCCGCCTTGGTATTTGAAAACCACACGGTATTTTACAACATTCCTGTCTATTAACTGCTGGGAAGGGCACTACCTTATTGCCTTTTGCATAATGGAACCAATCTTTCCCCTCAGAGGCCCCCGTGTTGCTTTGATCAAGTTCAAAAGATGAGGGAAATGATGACTAAGGACCTTGGGAACCAGACCGAAGAATCTCACAGACACACTCAAGGGTTTTTTGGGGACTGTTGTTTGTTTTTTTTAACTGACGCATCATTTGGTAAACAATTCCTATAGTCTGCGCACTTATCAAATTCCTTTACCCAAATATTTGCTATTTATAAAATAATCAAGGAAACAGACTTGTGTTTATTATTCCAAAATCAGCAGCAGTTTGATGAATTAAAAACAGTCTTACTTTTTCCTCTTTCCTCTCTCTTTACCAGCCTCTTGTAAAAGTGCCAACATTATACACCCAACTCTCTCTTTAAACCGTAAAAACAAAAAATAAAAGTGACCTTGGTGAACTGTACATTGCCTCTACTCAGGTTAGACTTCGGACCGTCAGCCGACCCCTCTTAGCATCAGAGGTAGATATTTGGAACCGATTGAGTTGGAAAGGGATGCTGTAAATGTCTGTTTCCGGTTCACAGGGGCCTCAGCGTCACCGCATAGTTTGGACGTCTGACTAGCTTCCTGGCTTTGAGAGTCTCCTACTTTAAACACGAGGGATGGACCCTGGAAAGGAAAGGAAAGACACGCACAAGTCTGCCTCTGACTCCACCGACCATCCCTCTCAGGGCGGTTTCTCTGGGCAGATTTAAACAGAACTATTTTGACATGGACAGTGCCTTCTGGTGCTGTCCTGAGGCAGGGTGACCACGGGGTCACGGGTGCACTCACATGCCCTGAGCAGAGAAGGCCAGCTCTGGGCCAGTTCTAGACCACGTAGCATCCAGGAAAGCCCTGTCTCCACTCATCATGACCAAAGAACAGAGCAAAAACAGACACTTCACACTCAGAAAACCCTTGTAAGGCTGTTTCTCATCTATTTCAAAGTTAAGTGGTTCCATTATAAATTACATGTGTGAAAGAAAGGCTTTGTTAGTGGCACACATCTAAACTTTTCTGTCTAAAAGAGACAAACTTGCTCAATGATCAAGAGGAGGGAACCAACATTCCAACAAATCCTTTCCTTTTAAAACAACTACAGTTATCTTTTATCAAACGAAAACTCCACGGTTGCAATAACTTCAACTTTGCACGGAGTTGCCACAAAGCTGAACATACGTAGTTACACATGGAAGCCCTCTTTAAAGCCGCCCTACTCTTGAATGTCCTCAATTTTCTCCTTATTTTCATGAATATGTTTCTATGTTAATGAATGGAACAGCGAGTCTTGCCTACCTCTAGAGCTCTTCCACTACTTGCTTCTCTTTTTTAATAATATGCTGAGCTGGCTGGAAAACAGACTCTGCTGGGCCAAGACTGGGGGTTGCTAACTCCTGAGGGGAACGGGCTCCTGTTGTCATGATTTGGTTGAGAAAGGCCAGAGCATCCAGTGTCCCAGAGGAAAGGGGGTTGGAGGCGGGGAGGTGGAACAACAGCAATGAATGCAGGCAGGTGTTTGTGGAAAATGGTGCATTACATATTCATAAGTCAACATTTCATATTCATGAATAAAAATTTCATGTACCAGTATGAAAGCAAAAATTTTATATTCTTAAGTAAAATTTTCAGTATATAAATTGTAACATTTATATACTGAATTCTGATACAGAATATATATATTCAGTAAATAATTTCACTATACTTGGAGGGATCCTAGAGGCAAGAGTCACCTCACCCCCCAAAATAAGAGAAGCCGGGGTAGAACCACGGGAGCAATGCTGCCTTCAGCCATCAGTGACAGACGTTCCACCAACGGAAGTCCAGAGAAGAGTGGGAGGGAAAAAGCTTTGTTGTTTTTCTTTTCTTCCAGCGTTATGAAACGACAAGGGAGTCCCTTAGGATTCGATCTAAGGCTTGCCCTAATTACTTTCTCTCAGGAACTTTTGCTTTGAACCACTTTTAGGCACTGAACTAGTTCCTTCTTGCTGGAAGAACATTATTGTATTGTCTGAAATAGAGCATGCTTCCTTCTAGAATGCCAGCGGAAAACCCCAATGATTGCCTTTTCCCACTAAACTATTAGGATTTCTCCTTCCAGTAAATGCAAAAAGAAGAACATGCAGCCATTACTAACTGGCAGCCTAGGAATTTTTTTAAATTGAATAGTTACATTTTTTAATCCTAAAATTTCTACTACTGTAAGTCTTATAAGGGCAGAGACCACACCATATACATCTTTGTATCCCCACAATATCCAGTATTATTTACATACAAAATTGGAGATGAATAATGGTTTTTTAAGGGAAGGAACTTGCCCCCAAATTAAAAGAACGTTGGCCAAGCAAAGGCCCATAATATCTGTAAATGTGATGGAGAAGCAGTGAAGATAGTTTTTGTCTCATGGTCTAGCAGGAAACTAGATCAATGACTGGTTTCACTGTTCACTCTCTGTTTTAAAGAAGGGAGGGAGGAATGTGAATAATTGAAAAATAACTTACAATTCAAACAAAACTCATCTGAATTTGGCTTTGATTTGTGGGAAATCCCACACCTCAATAGTGCCCGGGATCCTTTTCCATCCATCCTTAACTCCAACCTCTATCCAGTTGATTGGGTCTTGGCTGGGAAGAGGACTCAGGAGAAGGTTCCAGACATCTAGAGAGGATAATCTTCTGGAAAAAGAGCAGGGATGGGAGAAGGTGCTGGAATGGAAGACCCAGGAGTCGTAGTTGAGGTTCATCTCTGCCACTATATCACTTTGTGTCCCTGGAAAATGTTTTTTCCCTTTTCATGCCTGAGGTTTCTTCCTGTCAACTGAGATGAATGGACTAGATAATGTATAAATTTCCTGCCAGGACTGTGGTTGAAACTCACTTATAAATAAAAGTTAATTGAACTTTTCATTGTGGCATTATGCTGAATGTGGAAAGAGCTTATCAACGTAATAGTGATAGTTAAAAATGGATAAACTAAGTCAAACAGAGAATTATCAAAAGCTCAGAGAAATTCATGGACAAAATGGAATCAAAGTAAAACATTTACATACTTCTAATTCCAGATTTTACCACTGTTTCCTCCTACAGCTTATTTAAACACACATTTCAAAGTTATAATAATTTTGACTAAAGCCCCTAGTTGACTTGAATGTATGCAAATTTGATCCTGGTCATTTGAACTTGACACAATTCAGCAATTTTTGAAACTCATGTTCTAGTTATTCAAGTAAATGAATAGTGTCATTTGCTTAATTGATGTGATTCTTTTTTTAAATGGGTCTTGTGAGAAACTGTTTCTGGGTATCAGTACTAAAATGAAAACACTGGCTAAAACCACAAAAGCAAGAAAATTAATTTCAGGGCATTTTAAGCTCCCCCTGCTTCCTGGGCTTCAGAAGTTGAGAATTGCTCTCTGACGTCACTGTTCTCTGAAGGCTGATCCATTCAAATCCATATGGTGGACATCTTTGAATCACATACTGCTTACATTTTTCGGTGCTTCTGAAAAAGAATTTCCCCCTTTTAATCCTCAAAACCAAACTCAAATGAATTGTTTTACCCACCTGCAGTTTCCTCTCAGGAATATAACTCTTTGATTCAATCCATAATTTCCTCATATTCCACAACCCCCAAATTACCTTACGTTGGTTTCAAATTCAAATCATTATTACTGTCACTGATTCTGAGCTGGGAAAATGGAGGATGGTTTTCTGTGATGCAGGAGATGGAGATATTATACAAATACAAGCCAGAAAATTGCTCATTTCTTTAATTCTCTACCACAATTGACAAGTTTGTTAATTCAACAGAGTTTCAACCTGATTCCACAGACTGTGCAAATCCAGAAACTTTTGGCTTCTAAAAGCTTCCTTCAAGAAGAAAAACATTTGTCTGCTGAACAATAAAGACCATACAGAGGAATGGAGTGTGGATCCCATTGGTTTGTGCCTCAGACAGAGGTTCCTGGTGGCAGGAGCCTTAAAGAGGAGCCTGTGTAATAGAGAATTGCTGCTGCTTAAGAAGGATAAGGAAGAAGGATATTGTCTCAACCATCTCTACTTCTATGTTGTGAACACTCTTAAAAAGGATTGTCTTCCATCTCTCTATTCACGGAACTTAGCAGGGTGTCTGGCATACATCAAAAAATATTTGTTGAATGAATGAAGGATCTTCCCGACTCTGAAATTTGATCATCAGCATCTAATGACTTGCTCTCTTATTTTCTTCCCCATTTTTATTCATTCTCTACCATGCTAATTCTAATGGTTTGAATGTGTGTCTCTATTTTCACCTAAGTCTTTACCGCTGTCAAATTTATTGCTAGTCTTCAGAGATGTCATTCAGGACATTAGCGACATCCAGAACCACTCCTCCGGCACTGGACATACACACAGAGGTTGGGCGCTGTGGTTTCTCATCGTGGCGATACGCCCAGGCCAAAGATGCCAATTTATATGAGTACAAATGCCCCTTTTTTAGAGCCAGGTTAGCAACTCAATCTCAAGGAGGCTGAAACTGCCCCTAAGAAGAGCCTCTTCTGACTGCCAGTTCTGACGAGATCAAAATGACAGAGGAGGTAGCTCGCACAGTGACCAAGCAAATGTCAAAAAGGGTCAGAATTTGGTTCAGCAGAGTTGACAGCTGCCTCACATCCTGAAGTAATGACTCCAATAAAACTCTCTCATGTCCACATATATATATATATTTTTTCAAATGATGGGATACCTACTATAACAACTCAGAAAGATCACATCATGTGAGTAAAACATGACTGTACTTCAAAAACATTTCCTTTCAGAGTCACTCTGCTCAAATCTCCTGGGCCCTGGTGAATTTTGAGTAAAGAATGGCAGGGCTGAGTATTTACACATTCATAAGGGCTATATTTGTTTTTATATATACTTACTTGCCGCCTGACCTTGAGTTCTTGCTTAAGAAATGTTATGTCGAAATGGAATGATATTTTATGTGAGTGAGGGTGCGGGATGAGTCCTCTCGTAAAAAAGTAACCTTGTCCGGATGCAATTGGACCCAGGATGACCTACTGCTCGGATGTTGGTTAGCAAAGTTTGCAGTGAACGCTGAACCTAGCGTTTGGAGGAATGTCTTCTCCTGTGACATGGCTTTGTAATGACAGGTCACTTTATTCCCAGATTCTGTTTTGTTTTGTATGTTTTTTTTTAAATTCCCAGCTTAAATAGTAAGTCTAGCAATTCAGATCTTTTCCATAAATAGGGATGTTTAATGGTTCAGAGTACCTTAACATTCCAGCTATACTGAAATACTCTGAACCAGTTTATTTTGCCTTCCAAGAAGTGTTATAAAGCAAACTATACATTTAAAAGAAGAAATGATCTAAGTTTGAGCCCTAGATGCCCTGAGATGAGAAATCAAGAACAGGGGTCTCATCTATGACTTGAAAAAATGATGAGGATCCTTCAGGAAAATCCCAGGACTGCCTCTTCCAGGACTCAATTAATTGGACTCCATATTAAATGTCCACTGTGTGCAAGTCCTGATGTACACGCTTTGAAAGCCATAAAGGATTAAAATCTTTTAAATGTTTCTGGTCCTCAGCAAAGTTGGGGACAAAAATTTCAATCACTAGCCAGCGTGAATGGCCTAGTGGTTAAAGTTCAGTGTGCTCCGCTTTGGCAGCCCGGGTTTGGTTCCTGGGCCCAGAACCACACCACTGTCTGTCAGTAGCCATGCTGTGGTGGTGGCTCACATAGAAGAACTAGAAGGATATACAACCAGAATATACAACTAGGTACTGGGGCGTTGGGGAGGAAAAAAAGAGAGAGAGAGGAAGATTGGCAACAGATGTTAGCTCAGGGTGAATCTTTCCCAGCAAAAAACCACAAAACTTAGAGGCTAATACACATACAATGAGGAGCATGCACTCTAGCATCACAAGACAAAAAAAAAAAAAAAAAGTCAAAAGTTAAGAAAAAAATTTTAATCATGATCAAGCTAAATGAAAATAAAATATATCAATAACAGATCTAAATAAAAAGAGATGGCAGCCTCCATAAGGCTGTCCAGGGTTAATTGCTAACTGAATTCTACAAGCAGGCAGTGCTCTGAGACCTCAGAGGGGGCAAGCTCGGGAAGGCATCTTTCAGGACAGGCAGATGTAGGCTGGCAGAGGGGGAGACCAAAGGAACCCACCTGGTTGTCTACAGATTGTGAGGCCAGGTCGACCTGAGCTCAGCTCCATCTAGGATGATCTGGGACAGGTTCCTTTCTGCTCTGAATCTGTCTCTTCATAAGAAAATAAGACAATAATCCTATCCTGTTTAAGTTGTGAGGAGTAGATGAGATCTGCATAAGTAAATTCTTGGTACAGAGCTTGGCAAACATTGGCATTTATGATACCAGACATCACATTATATATTGCTTTATCTTTTAGCTGTTTGTCTATTTCCCCAACTCAAAAGTAAGCCCCTTGAGGGTAGGGACTTAGCATGTTCCACTCTTGGATCCACAGTGTCTATATTATTACCTGGCACGTAATAGGTGCCTAGTACATGTTTGTTGAATGACTAAATCAATGAATAATTAATTTAACATAAAAAAGTAGATTCGCTAATATTATTGTTCAACCTTATCTTTTTCATATTTCTTCTTGTCCCTCTCCATTTGCTTCAACCTCAGGGGCAACAAGAGATGTTGTAAGCAGCAGGCTAAGTTCCAAACAAGCAGGATCAGTTGGAGTTTTAAAGTTGTCCCTGTGAGTTAAGTCTATTGGAACTTGGATTATCTGCCTTGTGAAGAGTAGACAATGCAATGGGGAGCAAAAAAGCTTGTGTTCCCATTTCTGCCTCCTCCTTCAGCTCCTCCCCGCTGGGTCTGGTCATATCTGTGCCCCTTGTGCCCTTCTCACTCAACAATATATAAAAATAAAGAACACAGACAAATTTGGGAGAGGAAACAAAGTTTTTCCATGTAGACATTCCAACCATAGTAGAAAGAGGGTTGGAACGTAACTTCCCTTTCTCTAACCCATCTCTGTGCACCATTTTTAAGCCCAGAAAGAGTTAGCCAAAGCACACCGAATGAAGCATGACGGTTAGAAAATGCTGTGTTTGCCACGACACTAGGTCAAGAGGGAATGGGCTTCTGCTGTGAGATCACTTGGCTTTGTGCAAAATTCCCTGTCACCGCCATCAGAGACAGACTTATTCTGACCTAATTTTCTGTTCCAGTATGATTTTGTAAACTAAAATTAAATTTGCTTTGTTTTGAGAACACTGACCAGGGTTTACATCACTTGCAGGAGTCAGGGGATAGACAATCAACATATCATCTCGTGTTGGTGCGTGACCGGCCAGCGTCTCATTAAAATCTTATTTGCAGGAAATGGACTCATTTACAGCTCCCCACTCGGTAGTATGTTTGTTCACAGCGCAGAGGGGAGGTAAAGTGAGTCACACAAGGTCAACTTGGGATCGAGTGAGCGTCCTCCCAGCCTGTGGATTGCCGACACCTCATTGTGTTCTCCATGTGTGACGCAAAGCTCGGATACATGTACACTCTAACCTCTTAGATAAAATCCTCTCCCCAGACCTGCAAAACCCATTATTGCCTAAGAAAAGCCAGAATTACTGAATGTTCTCTTTTCTTCTGACTTAAAATGCACGTCATCAACCACGTAAAGGAAAAGGACAACGTGTGAAATATTCTCTGGGGTTTCTCACCCCTTCTAAAATATTATCACAATGAGTTCTCCACTGAAAATGGTTTCATCAGAGGATTTTAATGTCCCTGTGTGACCATTTCTAGAGATTCAAAGAAATGAAATCCAAACATCCCAGGGACATCTTGTGGAGAAGTTGATTCAAGAACTTAGGTATTTGTATTTCTCATGTAAAAAATATCTTGGAGTCTAGGGCCCGGCCAGTGGCATAGTGGTTAAGTTCGTGTGCTCCCCTTGCCCAGGTTCGTGGGTTCAGATCCCAGGTGTGGATCTAGGCACTGCTTATCAAGCCATGCTGTGGCAGGCGTCTCACGTATAAAGTAGAGGAGGATGGGCACGGATGTTAGCCCAGGGCCAATCTTCCTCAGCAAAAAGAGGAGGATTGGCAACAGACGTTAGCTCAGGGCCAATCTTCCTCACCAAAAAATATATATATCTATATCTTAGAGTCTACATAAGGGTCTTTACGCACTTTGTAAAAAATTTTTGTAACATGTACGCTTCAGTCAGGGTCCTGGTAAGAAACAGAATTCACCCCAGAAGTTTCCAGTGAAGAGAGTTTAATAAATGATTTATTATTTTATAGAGGTGTGGGCAGGCAAAGGAACAAACAGGAGATATCGAGGCACCCAGAGACCAGCAACAATGGGAAGCTGTTACCACCATTAGGTCTGAAGGGCAAGGAGAGGAACTAGGGCTCCTTGAACTCAGTGGAACCTAGTGGAGGCTACAGTCACTGCCAAAGACCCACCCAAAGAAGTCAGGGAGCCAGGAAATAATACCCAAACACTGTCTCCTTCCAACCTCTGTCTGCTGGTGCTTCTCATTGACCAAACTCCACTGGATGGCAGTGGCAAGCAAGACTGGGTGATACAGTCCCTAGGGGTCAGCTGTCTAGCACATAGGGCAGGGTGAAGAAGGGCAGAAAATTAATATGCTAAGGCCCAGCAGAGTGCTCTTCATATGATTTTGTTCAATTTTATTTTTTTGCTGGTATTTATGATAAATTTGTAGCTATTTATCTAGACTCTCTCTATCCTGCCTTTGAGATCTTATAATCTGAATTTATATTCCAGGCTCTGAAACAGAGTTTCTCTCTGTGCAATGCTAACTCTTGTCTACTGGGATTAATCCTGATCTCCATGTCAACTAAATAAATTTAAAATTATGAAAACTGTGAAGGCCCTTCTTTATCCTTATGAATCTTTAAATTCATAATCTCTGGGCTTGGCATAGTTTCATTCCTTCAAGGATATTAAAACATTTTCCTTTTGTTGTCTCATAGATCTTTCCCATATCTCTGTTGGGTAGCATCTTGGAATAGTACCTAGTACAGGGGCACAGGAAAATAGACGCTCAATAAATGCTTGTTGATGGGATGATCACCATCAAATGCCTCTTGTGCAGATAGGAGAGCTTAAACTGAAAAGTTAAGCAACTTAGCCAATATCTCATGGTGTGCCAATAGGAAAAGAAACTAAGTCAGAGGGTTTGCCCTGAATATGCTGCCTCCACACTGAGATTTTGCTAAGCAGGGCAAGAATTTGAACAAGAGATTATTTTCTTCCTGTACTTTGACCCAATCTTAAGAACAGTTGAGATATTCAAGGCATAGTGTTTTTCACCTGATTTGTTTCCTAGATTGCCAGAGAAATGTATGCCCCATTATTTCTTCTTAATCATTAGACATGAAACGTTGTTGCCAGCAGCAACAAAAAATCGGGTTATACACTTAGAGGAACTGAACTGAACTGATTATCGTTTCTCTGTATCATTTCTGGGATGGGGAAAAGGAAATATAAAGGGGAGATTAAACCTGAGAATTGCATGTGAGATCAGTACAGCCAATTCTTTCTTATCAGTGAAAATAAAGAATAAGAACGGCCTGAAAAAGTAAATGTACCTGGTTTGAAGACCTCCACAGATGTTATAAATCCATCAACCAAACCTGCTATATTCCAAAGTTCCAAATGCTAGTTTTTTCTGGATGTCACTGTTTTCCTGAATATCCCAGGAAGGATTCATATAGAGAGGGAGAAACGGAGGAGCCTGGATTCACTGCAAGCCAGATAAACTCTTAGTGGAATAATATTAAATCAGGCAGATTAAATTTTGTACATAGGGTAAGTCATTCATCAACATGAAAACATTTGGGCATAAGGTGGGCCTGTAATCTTGGAAGCCTGTGTCACATCTTCTTTGGGAGAATGTGTCACCACCTGCTTGATTTGTAGATGGCTTCTGTGTGCACATTCATGGTGGGTGTATATGACATTACAAGGGAAACTAACAGAGGGCTTGGTTCTTCTCAAAATCACATTTATTTTAAATCAATGACAACTGATTTCAAAATAACTTATGTTCTTCATTCAGGCATTATCCTCAGCTCCTTCTTCTTTCTCCTCACATCCGTAATCACAATAGAATCATATTTCCTATATATCTCTTGAATGTGACCTTTTTCCCTCACCATTCCCTTTGCCTAGTCCAGGCTACTATCATTTCTCATCTAGACCATTATGGGCCAGATTCTTAACTGGTCTCCCTCCATCCACTTTCCCACCTCAACCCCCTCCACACTGAAAACATCATTATTGCTTAAAAAAATAAGTCAACTCCTGGCTTAAAATGCCCCATAGGTTTCCCTTTGCCTTGAAATCCATACTTCTTAACATCATCTCTTCATGCTCATCTCTCCAGCTTTTCCCCCACTATTCTCTACATCACACTCCTCTTTGTCAGCAAAGTAAAGTCCAAACTCAAGGCCCTTCATAATCTGACCACGGCCTATTTTTTCACCTTCATCTCCTACCACTCTCTTCTTTACCGTCTATATCCAGGCATACACTTGCCTGGCAAATGCTTTATCTCTCAAGACTCAGCTCAAATGACCCTTCTCCTGACTTTACCAGTGACACTACCCTTTTCTATGTCATCCTAACACAATACACATATCTAAATTATTGCATGGACAATATTGTATAGAGTTCACTGTGTATATGTCTGTCTCCTCAGTGGACTATAAGGTAAGAATCTTCACCTATTCAGGATTGTAGTTCCTTGTCTAGCATAAGCACTGCTCTTACCCCTAGATACAGGAGATTCCGTGCCACAGAGACCCCACTCTGGCTCTCCTCCAGCAGTGTCCCTCCATGTGCGGTCAACAAGATGTGCCTGCCTGGATTCCATGTCTACAGATCCCTTGCTCCCTGCTTCTAGACCATGCTCTGCTTACTTAGGTCCCAAGAATTCCCTGTCCAAATGGTCTGACCCTCCTTTTGGGGACTGCTCAAGCCTTTTCCCTAGATCTGTCCTCCAGAGAAGGGACCAAGTGGGTGTGTGCTCACTTCTAGATCCAGGAGTGGATCTAGCTATTTGTAGAGGCATACGGACAGAGCTTGTACAAACAGGCTAGGCTGTCCATAGGTGTGCATGCAAGGTGTTCAGTGGTGCAGGTCAGAGCTGGACGGGGAAGAGAAGGCAGATAGGCTGAGAGCTGGGGCCTGGGATCTCAAGGAATTGGAGAGTTCTAAAGTTGAACCTGGCCTTCTAGGTAGTTATGAAGGTATATATTTATCGTGGTTGGAGGGTGGATCATATTTTATCATTTGAAATATTTAGACATATGTCATGTGAGGCTTCATTTGTATTCTAGGCTGGACTTCTACAAATGTGGTGGGGCTAGTGTCTTGTTTAACACAGTGTGGGGCCCAAAAGAGGTGCTTAATGCATGACAGGATTGGCTCAATGCAAAAAGGTGTGAAATAATTGAGACTCAGGGGAAATAACTCTGTAGCATTTGAGTAAGAGAAAATAATAGAAGATATTAATTATAATTGAATTACAAACTAGCTAATATACTTCCTAAAAATGCTTATATGCAAAGGGCCAAATTTAAACACTTTTGCTAGGAAGATGTTATTTGCCAAATCAATGGTCAATTTTTTAAAAGTTTCACTTGAATTTTCCAGCATTCTTTGAATTTCCAAAACACAACATTAATCTACAAAGCACTCCATAGATGGGTTAAGAAAGAAGTCAAATAAAACATGATTCAGGTAGCAAGCTCAATTGTGGGGGTTACACTCCAACAAGAGAGGAAGAATTAATAAAAATTAACGACACAATTGCTTGGAACCAGCATTTCAGGTCTCTGTCACTGCAAATGACCCCTTTATCCCTCATAGGCCGATAAAATCATTACTGTAAGGAGGAAGAACACTTGTCTTCCAGATGGAACCTTGAGAACTAAGGTCCTGCTTGCCACACATATGATGATTTCAATGAACATAGGCATTTAACTTTCTCTCAGGTGTAAGAATCAATAGCTCACCATGTTGAGTAACCAAGACTTCTTATCTCTTTTCTAAAGATAATAATTTGACTGTCACATAAATGTGTGTTGCTGAGAAATGTAAGAAAATTTCAAGCTAAAATATGTACATGCATATGCTTTTACGTGCGTCCATGTATATATGTATGGAAATCAAGAGAGAGAATCTATTTAATCTGGAAAATTAAATAAGAAACATCTATTGAGTGACTTCTCTATATCTAGCATGTGCCATGTTATGCTAAGCATAGAGAATAAAAACAATGTCTTAAAATAACAATGAGATATCACTACACACCTATTAGAATGGACAAAATCTGGAACACTGACAACACTAAATATTGGAGACAACGTGGAGCAAGAACTCTCATTCATTGCTGGTGGGAATGCAAAACCACATTGGAATACAGCTTGGCAGTTTCTTACAAAACTAAACGCACTCTTACCATACAATCCAGCAATTGCTCTCCTTGGAATTACCCAAAGGAGTTGAAAATTTGTGTCCACACAAAAACCTGCACCCCGATGTTTATAGTAGCTTTATTCATCATTGTCAAAACTTGGAAGCAACCAAGATATCCATTAGTAGGCAAATGGATAAATAAACTGTGGTGCATCCAGACAGTGGAATATTATTCAGCACTAAAAAGAAATGAGCTATCGAGCCATGAAAAGCCATGAAGGAAACTTAAATTCATACTATTAAGAGAAAGAAGCCAATCTGAAAAGGTTACATATTCTATGATTCCAACTATATGACATTCTTGACAAGGCAAAACTATGGAGATGGTAAAAAGATAAGTGGTTGCCAGGGGTTGGGGGGAGGGGAGGAAGGATGAATAGGCAGAGCACAGATTTTTAGGGCCATGAAAATACTCTATATGATACCATAATGACGGATGTTATTATTTCATTATACATTTGTCCAAGCCCATAGAATGTACAAGACCAAGAATGAACTGTAATGTAAACTATGGACTGGAGTGATTATGATGTGTCTATGTAGATTCATCAATTGTACCACTCTAGCCAGGGATGTTGATAACGGAGGAGGCTATGCATGTGTAGGGGTAGGAGGTATATGGGAAATCTCTATGACTTCTGCTCAATTTTGCTGTGAACCTGAAACTTTAAAAATAATAAAGTCTTAAAAAAAAGAAAAAGAAGAAGAAAGCCAAGGTCCTGTCCCTGGGAAAGTTTACAATATTTGTTGAGAGTTGGGTGTGGAGTGAAGGGAGAAGCATTATGGGCAAATATTGGTGGGGATCAGAAGGGGGGTGGCTTAGATTTGCCAATTACTTCCCATGAACAGACACTGTGATTAGGTGTGCTTATAGGGTATGTCATTTAATTCTCACCTAACCAGTGCATGTAAATACTATCCCCATTTTCCAGATGAAAAAACTAAGGTTTAGAAGAAAAGCCCAATCAAAGGGTAATCCAACTGAGCAGCTGCCAAAAAAAAACCTTTTAAAAAGAACTTATAGGAATGTAAATTGGTACAGCCACTATGGAAAACAGTATGTAGTTTCCTCAAAAAAATTAAAAATAGAACTACCCCGTGATCCAGCAATCCCACTTCTGTGTATATATCTGAAGGAAGTGAAAACAGGATATCAAAGAGATATCTGTACTCCCGTGTTCACTGCAGCATTATTCATAATAGCCAACATATGGAAACAACCTAAGTGTCTGTCAATAGATGAATGGATAAAGAAAATGTGATATATACATACACCTCCCCACCCGCAAACAATGGAATATTATTCAGCCATGAGAAAGAAGGAAATCCTGCCATTTGTCACAACATGGATGGAACCTGATGCTAAGTGAAATAAGCCAGACAAAGAAAGACAAATACTGCATGATGTCACTTATATATGGAATCTAAAACAAAAGTCAAACTCAGAAATGAAGAGCAGAAAAGTGGTTGCCAGGGGCTGGAGGGTGGGGGGCATAGGGAGAGGTTGGTAAAAGGGTACAAAGTCTCAACTATAAGATGAATAAGGTCTGAGGATCTGATATATAACATGGTGACTATGATTGATAACACTGTATTGCACAGTTGAAATTGGCTAATAGGGTAGAGTTTAAATGTTCTCACTAAAAAAAAAAGACAAATATGTGAGGTGATGGATGTGTTAATTTACTAGATGGGAGAAATCCTTTCACAATGTATATGTATACCAAATTACCATGATACATACTTTAAATATCTTACAATTTTATTTGTCAATTATACCTTAATAAAGCTGAAAAATGAAAATATACTTGATGAACAGCTGACATTGGATTGCTCATACAATTCAGTTATATTGTCAAAGACCTAAGCAGTTCCCTCTCAATTCATAGCAGAGTCTGCAAAAGGAAAAATGGACAAGTTCCACAGGGACGATCAAGGCTTCAGAAGCAGTGATGACATGTATCGTGCTCACTGGGCGCTAGTAATGCGCAAAATCAAGAAAAGCTTCAAAAGGAGAATCAAGTTAATGCTTATCTATATCACACCATCTCTTCCTTCTTAGTTATTTTGTTTTGAAAAATGTTTCACATGTGCTTAAGAAGGATGTATATTCTCTAATTGTTGATGCAGGATCTGTACATGCACCTATTAGATCACGCATATTAATGATGTTGTTCAAATGTTCTATATCTTTACTGATTTTTGATGCCTGACCTTGAAATAATTAAGAAAGCTATGTTGAAATTGCCTAGCAAATATATTACGATGTATCGCCCTATAGTACTATCAATTCTGTTTTACATATTTTGAGGCTATTTTAGAATGACTGAATCTTCTGAGTTGAAAAAAATAAATGAATTTAAACATTTTGAAATTAATCAGGAATATAGTGTCTGTTAACTCAGAATAATTTTATCCCGTGGCTTCTTACATAACTGGTGAAATGTAAATTGGTCCCAGCTTTGCTTAGCACGTGTATTAATCCCTCACTTGAATTTAATCCAATAGGGAAAAATTTACACACAAATCTTCACAATCTCCTCACTGCCTTCTAAGGAAGGTAGAGTCTAATACAGAGCCCTGGATCTTTGGTTCGTTGAGTTCAATAGAATCTTTCTTCTCAGTGAAATGGTCTTGGACATAGTTGAAAATTTATATTATTCTGTGGAAGGAGGTTGCAAGTTTAGAGAGAGAAGCTGAGACAAAGTTTCTCTGCCAAGAAAGGGAGAGAGATTTCAGGAGGTATAAGAGCTGAGACTAGGGTGTCAGAGTTTGGAAGGTTGAACCCTGAAAGAGAAAGGCAGAGAGAGAAGAGAGACTCGGGAGAGGGGTGGGTATATCCAAAGGGGCTTTCTCAAGTAACGTGCTGTGCAGTCTGCAGAGCGGGCCTCCTCCTTATGCTCCTCCACTTGGTCTGTGACAAAGTCTATGTGGGTCATTAATGCTTTTAACGTGGAGGAGCTGGAGCCATAGGACAAGGGACACACTGTTTAAAACAAAGAAATGTTGAATTTTTGTTCTTATGAAATCAGTTTATCTATGCCCTCACTAAATAAAGATAAATATTTAAACACTATCAGTTTGAGGAGCAGCTGGTCATCATCCTGCCTGGGGATGAGACCTTCTCCAGAAGGTCTTATCTCTGGTGAAGTAATGAAGTCAGGCAGCTGGTCCCTGGCAGGGTGGGGATTCACACCCAGCCCATGATTTCTCTTACCACACCACCTCTATTGTAGCGGGAAAGTTCTGAACCCAGAGAGCGAAACGGTTGTAAGCCTCAGCTCTGCTACTCACTAAGGTTTAAATTAATATAATTGGGTCTAACGTAGCCTCTCTGAGTCTACTTCCCCCATCTGTGAACTGTGAATAATCAGACCTTTTCATTCTACTTCATGGGCCAATTTTAAGGATCAAATGAGAAAGTATTTTGTAGATCATACAGAGTTTTAAGTGATTGGACCAGCTAACCCCACAGAAATACCTGAATAATCACAAGCATACTTGGCCTGAATGAAAGGTCCTGGGTTCAGCATTAACCGATGTTACCAAAGAGTATTAGTCACTTGGTAAATACCAAAATGACAGGAATGTAGAAAAACAAAACAAAAAAAAACCCCAAACGAATGAACCCAGGATATTAGGCCTCTTGTTTTTATAGCCAGTATCAAAGTTTAGTCATGTGACTTCTTAAAAAGTTTAATATTTTCTTGTTGACTCAATTTTGTTCCTGGGAATAGAGTGGGAAGAAGAAAATAGTTGGGATTCAATAGAGTGTTTAGCTGGAAGTTCATTGGGTGGTACTCTTTCTCCCAATAATGCTGAGAATTCTGGAAGTCAATTTGAACTTTTCAAATGGCAAGTGCTGCAGTGAAAGCCTTCTTGGTTTATTGCATGTCTAAGGCAAGAAAGATCAAGTTTGGTGTCCTGAGCAGGTGACAAAGAGGTCTTCAGTATTGCTTCCATCCTGGTACTTACAGACCCGATGTAATCTCTCTTGACTTTAATTGCTCAGGTCTATTTTATAGGATTTTCCAAGTATACAAAATACATTCACTTTCCTAAATCTAGTTTTTATTCCTCAAGATAAAGGGGAGCAGTGAGTGCCGGCATGAATTTATTTTGAGGTTGTTCCCATTCATGTCACTTTCTTTCCCAGGCATGAGAGTCTATCGAGTCAAAGTAATAACTAGGTTAGCATTTCTCTTCGTCGATCAGCCAATAAAATAAAAGCAATCAAGCAGTGAGAGAGGTATGGGGAAACATCATGCAATATTGTAGGTTTTTCAAGTTACGTCTTAGAGATCCTTATCCTTACAGCTCAGGAGATATTAGTGCCAGGAAAATCTACGTTTATATCTCCCCTAGGCATATATTCCTATAATAGACAATTTCAGATTTTGGAAAAATTGTGCTTGTCCTAAAACATATGAAAGATAAATGAATCAGCTTGTGGTCCAACTCCTGGGGATTGTGTTTGTCATAAGAAAGGATTTATATTGCACCATCTCCAGCTTCAGTTACAGTTTACATCGGAAACTTCAAGTTCCATGCCTAGCATATTTTGTGACATTTTCACTAACCTCCTAATTGAGACAGGGCTGAACTATAAACTGTCAATGTGGATGGCTTTTAAGGTCTAGAGGATAATCTTCTGCAACCTGTTTCCAAAGCAGTGCAATGAGGACATGAAGGACACCAACAAGAGCCTTGGAGAACATGCTCTGGGAGGACTAGGATAGGGTTTTCCTCTTCTTGTATCTCCCACAGTGCTGATACAGTGCTGAGAAATATAAGATGTCAATAAATGCTGAACTGAATTGAATGAAGATTGTTAAAGGGGATTAGATACAAGAGAAAAGTCAAAGCAACAAATGAGAGGCAGGGTATCAGAGAAATAAGGAAGATAGAAACCAAACCACTCTTTAAATAGGAGACACAAAGGGTACCAATCAAAAGTCAATCCCACTGAGTCCATCTGGACAAGTTCCTTTTCCTGCTGATCTGCCTACCTATCTGTTCTTCCATTGGTACTGTTGGCCTTGATCGACTACCAAACTTCAACCCATCCTTTATGAACTACCTCAAAATCCTCTCCCCTGGGAAGGCTTTCTTGATCTCCCCAGATGAAGTGAGTTGCTTCCTTCCCTGTGGAATTTGTACCTACCTGCACTTTGTCCTTATCTTTGTTTCAGCACTTTATCACCTTATATGTTTATGGTTTGTTTACACATCTATCTCTTCCCTCCACCTCCCCTCCAGATTCAGACTAGAAACTTCTTGAAGATGTTACATTGTTTTTCCTGTTATCTATGACTATCACCTATGTATCCAGTCCCTAACCCAGTCCCTGGCCCGCAGGAAGTGCTCAGTAAGTGTTTAGTGAACAATGCCCAGTGTGGTTTCCACTACAGGAATCAAAATGTAAAAGGAGTTTCTTGAATGTCTGCTTGAACCCCAGGAAATCTACAACTATTTCTCAACAGGCAAGAAGAGAGGCCCATTAGACACAGAAGTAGCGCCCTACATAAACATTATTCTTACCTAAATATGTAAGCCACAACCTCGTACACTTAATGGTTCACGTTCCTCTAGAGCAAACAAAATCAATAGACATTTGTGATAGGAAAGTTCTTTCAAAAGATCCGCTGTCCCTGCTTCACAACAGGATTCCATGTGGGATTACTTTCTACCCCGCTTTCTCAAGGGCCTGTTTTAATCTGGTTTTAAAATAACCACTACAGAAAGGGCTCAATTAATTCCCTAAGATGGCTGTCTCCTGGATTAGTAGACTTCTAGGGATCTCTTGTACAAATAAACAGTTTGTGACACTGAACCAGGGCTGGTCTGCTTTGGTATTTCTCTGTGTGCAGCTTAACTGAAACATAGCTGGACTTGGAACATGTTTATACAAACGAACTAATCCTACTAGATCATCATGACCTGCAATTACCCAGCCTGTACTCAGCTTGTGCCAAATGAGGCAGAATTTTCATAATGAAAGCAAGAGTTTCCATTAAAGAGACAGGTCGGACCCCTGTATTGCTTTCTTTTCACTTGAGTGTCCACGTCTCCCCATATCTTGCACTCCTGAGGAAACAACATTAAGGGCACCAATCTCCACAGGGTTGCTGTACTGAACTTGAAAGAAAGCTTCCCTTTGTTATCAGTTGGATCAGACTTATGAGTTGGAGGCCTACTTCACCTTCTGGTGGCAGCCATTTTGCTTAAGTAGGACCTTATGGCCTAAGGAGTTCATTCCACTCATGATATCTTTAGTTACCAAGTAGTTCACTTATACACGTTAATGAGATGATATTCCTACAGGCTTGCAGAGTCATACTCTGAGCTCACAGAATATCTTAAAATATTCTACATTTGGAATCTGACGGAACCTTAACTATAGTTTTCCTCAAATATCTCCTCTAAATTTTTAAACAGTCTGAAGGTTCTAGGGTGATATTATAATCCACGTGTTTCTAATTCATTTACACTCATACCATTAAAATTCTGTATTATAAGAGTTAGCTGATGTTCAAGAAACCAGTTAAACTTTTAAATAATCTTCATAAAGACTTTCTTCTTAACAACAGGAAGATGTGTTTGCCAAAAGAAAATGAACTGAAACACTAGAAAATCTGGGTTTGATTCCAAACTAACCCGGGAGGTTTAAAAGGGCTGTAAATGCGGTGAGTGAAATGTGTTCCGTTTCCATATACCACATATCCATATGCCATGTTGGTTCTCGGTGTGCACAGACTTAGCTCACACGTGCTGATGTGTCATGTTAACATTTGGAAAGTCAAAGTCAGTTGGCAGGTTAGGATGGAATAGGGTGCTAATGAGGTCAAGACTCCAGGCCTGGTCTTCCTGAGGATGGGGTGTCGCTTCTCTTAAGCCAACCACTTGCCACTAATGAGGTCAGTGGCCTTGGGCTACTCTGATTCAGTCTAATTTAACAAGTTTACTGAGGCCTACAAAGCGCTGGCACTGTACTCGGCACTGGGGCTGCTCCCAGAGCTACCATGTGGTCCCTACACTAACGGAGCTCAGAGTCCACCAGGAGAAACAAATTAGCCAGTGTACCAGGGCAGCAGTGTCATATGGAAAGAGGTAGGACTTGCCAATCCTTGGGAGTTAAGGAAGGCTTCACGGAACAGGCTTTTCCTCATCTTTCAAGGCTCAGCACAAGCATTACACTCTTCTATGCAGATTTCCCTAGACAAACATAGGCATTCGTTTCTCTATAGTCCCGCTGTATTTGGAATAGACCTCCATCAAGGACACTCAGGAAAATTTGGTCAATAAATGGTACAGATTATACAGGATTATAGACAGAGTTTGGAGAGGAGAAGAGCATACCAGACAAGGGGATGGAGATGGGGGGATTGGAAAGAAGGGCCAATGGACGGAAGAATAGCAGGGGATGAGGCTGGGGAGGTAGAAAAATAGGATGCAGTGCTTGAAGACTTTACATGCTCTGCAGAAAAGCTTAGATTGCATTTTGTAGCCTATGGGGAGTTATTAAGAGTTTTAAGAAGAATTGGACTTGTGTTTTAGAAGACCAATTTGGTAGGCTGCTTGGATGGGAGAGTAATGCGCCTGGAGGCAGTGGGACCAATTGGGAACCCTATTGCCACTCTCTAGGCCGGAGCCAAGGATGGTCTGAACTTAAGCCATAGTGGGGAGGATGATGAAGAGAGGGTGGATCCAAGAGATGGCTAGAAGGCAAAGTCAATGAGACTTGAAGAATGATTGTGTATGGATGAGAAAAGAAAGGAGTCCTCCATGATCCCAGGTTTCTCCTTTGGGAGCTTAGATGGATGGTAGTGTCAGCAGTTAGCATGAGCAATGTTGGCAGATGTCCAGGATTAAGTAGGGGAAAATGTAAGAAGTTCAATTTCAGAAGTAATGAATTTCAGTTGTTTATGGACATTTGTGGGGAAAATACCCGTCGTCCAGTAAGAGATAACCTATTTCTTCAGGAGCTTGGGGAACTGAGGTATCGATATAAGATGAGACAAAAATAGAGATAGAGATAGAGATGGAGATGGAGATCCAGGAAGAGCAGGTAGAGTGAGAAGAGACTAGGAAGAAAATAGGAAAACACTCAGGAATCCTAACATTTGAGACATGGACAGAGAAAGTTGATCCAACAAGAATTCTGAAGAAGAATGTTCAGAGAGGTAGAAGGTGAACCAAGAGAGGGTGGTGTCAGGGAAGAAACGTGAGGAGGGAAGGAGTGGCCAGTCATGTCAACTGCCCCAGGAGGATCAGGAAAGGAAGGGACTGAGAAGAGTCCACTGAACTTGGTATCAGAAGATAATCAATGACTACCAAGAATAGAGGTCAGAAGCACAGATCCATTTTCAGAAGAAGGTGTGAATAGATGTGAGGAGTGAACTTTGCCTATTGTTGAAAAGCTTGAGGACAGTAGAAAAGAGAGCAATGAGGTAAAACCTAGGGGCAGCGCTCAAAAGACTTCCCTTCATGTAGAATGGGCAAGATTTAGAAATGTTGAGAGGCTGAAAGCAAGACGCCCCCCAGGAAGAAAAGAGTAAATACAATGTCCCCAAGAAGGAGGGAACAAACACAAGGAGGGACTGGCCTAAACAGGAGGCCTAACACCTCAGCCACCACGAGAAAGTTCTTTCTCAGCTTTTAGAGTAAATTGTTCATGATGTTTTCACGATGAAACCTTTTATTCCATTATTCATCTAAAAACCTTCCCAAGTCTCCACTTCAAAACATCTTCAAACTTTGCTTTTTAGATATGAGCCCAACTCTCTGTGAAATGATGTAGAATTAGAAGGCTGGTTGTGGGGTAGTGAAATGAGTCTGGGGGGAAGATGCAGGTTGGAATCCCAGCTCTGCCACTTATATATTACCCAGCCTCTTGGGGCCTTGTTTCTCCGTCTTTATCCAACATACACAACAGAGCTTCTGGAAGGTCGAATGAGACCAGCTCTGCAAGAGCTCTTGGTAAACTAGTGCAAGACAATGTTAACAGTTGTATTCACTCTCCTGGCACACTAAGTATGTCTTCTGTTTGACTTCCAAGGCCCCTTTGTTTTAAATGAGGTAATACATGCATGAATAGCTCTTAAAAGTTGCTTGGCACAGTTAAGTATGCAATAAGAGTTAACAACTATCAAGCTCCTTTTCTACCTCTGCCCACCCCCACTGCCCTAGTGTAGCTCAGCAAGCCATCCAGATACTGTGAGGCCCCCTGCAGTGTCCACTTTACACCCTTTCTGGAGCTTCTCTTCCTGCCCAGAATGAAGGCTCATTCTCACCCCTTCTTAGCAGCTATTATAATGAAACCCATCTGTTTAGCTAATTCTCACTACAGTAGTGATGACTGATAATCCTTTAAATTATTACCCCTCCCAAGAGTATTCACAGTTTAGTGTGACATAAATCTTTAGCCAAGGAATGAACCCTCTAATGGTAGAATGTTGGGAAATATGTTAGGCAGGTCATCACACTGCAAATGAAATGGACTTCAATCTTGGTATATTCAAGATGACTAACATTTTCCATAATAGATGAGAAATTGAAGCTGAATGTTCCCTGGAAGTGTCTTACGTTAAAATTTTCATTATTCATATTCACATTTACTGTTTGATACCACAGCCTTTTCTGAAAAAGACTTGAGTCAGCTTACAATAAAGTATGTATGCATAAAGAATTTAAGAAAATCAAAATAGAAAATCAAGCTATAGAAAGGAAAAATATATAGAAAACGTTTCAAATACAATAGCTAATATGTAAATATACACACATACATATACATAAATGCTACAGACTTGACTCTTAGCTTCCTAACTGGGTAAAAAGTAAAACAAGATAATTCAATTCTGTAGTGGGAATTGTAGCTGCTCACGAATGTCTATTCCTTTCTAAAAATGATGTTTCATGTTTTCCTTACAGCTAACACAGCCATGAGATTAACTTTTAGCCAATGGGATATAAGTGGAATTCTTGATAGGTGCAACTCACAAGTCATACCTTTTAGTGTAATAGACATGAGATGCGATGCACATGTAATGGCAGGAGCTGAAGCAGCTATTTGGAACCCAAAGAGGCTGTGCATTCAGAATGGCAGAATCTCTGTACTAGCCCTGGACTGCTGACCTTTGGGCTATTACTTTGTCGAAGCTACTGCAGTTTTGGATCTTTCTGTTTCATCAGCTTAGAATGTACCCTACCAATACAGAAGTTGGCATCTAGAAGTGGAATACTGCAGTAAAAATAGAAACCCTAAAATAGATGACAATGCCTTAATGGACAGGCAACAGGCATTGAGGACAAAGATATTGAAATCTGTAAAGCTGCTGGCCCTTGTCATGTCGTGGTAAACATTTGCTAAAACTACCACCAGTGATAGATGACTGGTAATTGGCAATCTTAGCAAAGGCACACAAGAGAGCTTAACTCAGGCCACAGCTAGTCAGCTTGCAAGCAGATCTCTGCTGAGGGAGGCTCTCTCTTGCCTGCAGATCTAAATTTAATTAAAGTCTGGTAATTCAAAGGTTTGAAAAATACCACTGTTTTTGTACCACCAAATACAGACATGAGACTGTAACCTCAAGCCTTCCTCAGAGCCTAATAATGAGTGTTCCCTACTAGACACTGGGACCACTCCCAAGGTAAAGATTAAGGCTGTTGCCTTCCCACTCAAACCTATTGTTTCAGATGGCCTCTAGGGAGTCTCCAGCAATACGAGACAGAGAGGTATGTTGAGCACTGAGACCAGTAAATGAAAGAACAGAATCTTCTGGCTTAAGAGTTATGGATAAATGAGATCTTTGGCAGTGATTACTGGCATCTGGAATTGACAGGAAGCAAGTAGAACATAAGTCTATTAGGTTTTAAGGGAATTGTATTGCCAAAGAAACCACAAGCCTGGCCTGCAAAAGCTTGTGGCTATCTGAACCTTAAAGTAATCTGCAGCCTCCTAAACCTTCACCAGCGGGCAATGAGCTATGCCCACTTCATACGTGGCTATGAAGGATAAAGACAGGAAAACCTCCCAAAGGGCCAGGGAGGACAATTCACAGTGGAGTTGCTCCTAGCATCCCAGTCTAACCAAGGGGCCTGTGCACTGCCAAGGAACCCCAATTCCTGTCCCTTGGGGTTTGACAGTTGCTATGGACTAGTGGCTGCCTGCTGCAGGCTCACCGTTTTTCACTTTTCTGAATGGGAGTTGTTATTGTGGTTCTCCACAATAAAATGGTCATAAAGCTTTGTTTATTGTGGTATTGGGGGTGGAAGGTGGGGCTGAAGATAACTTGTTTCTTAATTTCTAGGTCACCAGCTCACAAGACTTAGATCTAGGCTTGACAGAGAGGATTGTACCTTGTGCAGATTCTGGACTTCAAGCCTGACGGAGAATGTTCTATGTGAGGGAAGAAGGTTACATGTGGATATTTGGGTGTCCAGAGGGACAAATGCTGGCAGAGACTCTATTAGTCCACCAGTATCGATGCTCCTTTCTCCTTTAATAGTCAAGCTCTTCTCATCCCCTCCCAGCCAGGCATGGCCATGAAACTAGTTTCCAGCCAGTGGGAGGCGAGCACTAGTAAGCCACTTCTGGGTTCCCTTGCCCTTTGTCCCTTGGAGCAATCACTTTGAACCCGAAGACAGAAGGTGTGTGTTGATGATGGCAGAGCCTCCTACCAGCTCTAGACCACCTATCTATGAAGTATTACACAAAATAATAATAAACTTTACTCCTGTTTAAGCCACTATATTTTGGGATATCTTTGTTATAGCAGCTAGGCTAACACACTCGACTTATTAGAAAGGAGAAAGTCCACCTGTTTCTTAAGAAAAGTGTTTTGTTTATCCTGTCTCTCAACCCAAAAGAAATTTTCAAGTAGAGCCTTGAATGTCCTGTGGACAATATCTTTGACGACACTTTATAACAAATCAGAAGTAGCTTGTACATGGCTGTCCTCTACTCTCTCACCTTTTTTAAGTGTTAAAACCAAAAGTGTAACTTTGAAGAGCAGCTCAGTGAAAACAGTTCTTTAAGAGCTTCTACTAGAGTGATTCAAACATGGAGTCTCCCTAGGGTAGGGGGAACAAACTTGATTCTAGGATAGATCCTAACACCTTCTGGAGTAGCAGAATACACAGAGTGCTCCCCAATCTAAGTTATCGAAAACCTCTCCAGTAAACTCCAGCAATGATGATGAAGGTCTCGAGAGCGTGTATTTTATGTAGCTTTGGAGATTTGTGGAGTAGATGGGGGGTTGACATTCGATCAGGAAACCGGAGAAACATGACCAGTGTTCTCTAGTGCATTAAATCTTACCTTGTCCTCGCTTGAAGGACACTAAAGAGCTCTGGGATGTCAGTAGTCAGGGTTGCTCAGGATAGGCTCAAGCACTGGTACCAAGGCTGCCTTCCACTGCAGAATTGTTTCCATGCAGAGGCATCGCACCACTCTGTGGGCCCACAAGCAATACATGAAGTGGACCCTCTGCTTCTTCCATCTTCTCAAAATAAATCTCAGTACCTGGGGCCATAACACAGGAAACAAACAGCTTACCAGCGAAGCACTGGTCTTTGGCACTTTGCTAGCCAAAGAAACTTCAAAAGCCAATCCTCTCTTTATTTCACTGTCACGCAAACGCTATTTTCTATCTAGAATTCAGAGTACATTTTAAAATAAAATAACATAAAACACATTTTAATCTATCTTTTTGATTGTTTTATAGAATTATTGGTTCTAAGATGAATTATTTTAACATCAGTTAAGGAAAATATACTAGAGGATCTGGGTAGACCTCTGCTCATGGGCACATACAAGCCTCTAGTTCTAGACGACAGCAGGACACAGCTGATTCAGGCCTGGGATTTTTTCAAAACAAACGTTACTAGGACACCCGCTTTACCCATAGAAAATCTTCTACAATATTGCTTGTCAAAGAAATGGATTTTCAACCCCATAGCCAAACAGTGACCTTCTGGGCATCTGAACATGTAGGTTTGCTGTATGGAGTTATTTGGTTTTAAATAATTTAAATATATGATTATCTGCCAATGACATTGATTATGGATTCAGCATAATATCAAGCCACATTTTTGGTTACATATTTAATATCTGACCATTAGCATCTTTGGGCCATCAGAAGCTTTGGGAAAAATAAAAACTTGATTCAAGGATAGATCTTAAAACCTTCTGGGTAGCAGAATACAGAGAGTGCTTTCCAGACTAAGTTATCAAAAACCTTTCCAGTAAACTCCAGCATTGACAACGAGGGTCTAGAGAGTGTGTATTTTATGTTACTTTGGAGGTTTGTGGAGTAGATGAGGGGGTGGACATTCTATCAGGAAACCAGAGAAACCTCGTGATCATAAGACCCACTGCCAAGGAGGCTCTTTGCTTCTGATTTGTTGAGGCTCTTTGTTCCGATAGCATTGATGCTTCTAAACCCTGTTCTCAGTTCATGTTAACTGCAAAAAGTTGGATACAAAACTACACACATTGCATTTGTGTGTGTGTGTGTGTGTGTGTGTGTTTATATTGGGGGGTGAGAGTAAGGGTAATTTTTATTTTCTTCTTAGTGCATGTTTGTATTTTTAGAAGAAACACACATTACTTATATATTCAGAAAAACACTTTAAGAAATTATCCCCCTCCAATCTGCCAGAATCTTTTAACAGAGGGATTATTACCCAAACCCACTGGCCTGCCCAGTTTTAGCACCTTTAAAAGTGTGAGAATCAGACAGTATGTGCTTCTTGATGTGAGGTAATAGGACACAAACAGCATCTACCCATGAAACGTTCTTACCACTTGCCCCCCCTCCAAAAAAATTCTAAGTCTAAATCAATCAAGCCTCAAGGTCTAATTACCAGTTTACAGGAAATAAGGGGTTAGAGAAACACGTTATAAAAGACACTACTAGGAAGCATGCTACCAAATCCACAATATGTGGGTATTCTACATGATAAAGGAGCTGGTTTCTTCAACAGACAAAAAAAAAAAAAAAAGAAAAGCCATTAAAAAAGGAGAACAACATTAGAGTTTGAAAGGGATTTATGAGAGTTAATAATCAAATGTAGTGTGGACCTTGTTTAGAACCTAATTCAAATAAACCAACTATAAAAAGACATTTTTGAAGTAATTGGGGAAATATGAATATTGAGTAAAAATTGGATCTCTATTAAGAAATTGATTGAGAAAGAAAAAACGTGCCAAGGAAAATAACTGTCAACTTAGAATTGTGTACTATCTATCCTTCGAGAGGAAGGGTAAGCTAAAGATATTTTCAGTCAAACAACCTCCATCTCCCTAAATGCATCGTGGCATTAAGGTGAAAATTAAGAGCATGAGAGGATTAAATATAGTCTCCTTTTACATCAGTTGAGACTGTGATATAATTTGGCAGTTTCTGTCCTGCTGTAATTCTTGCAGAGGGATTAAAATCCAAGTTTTGTAGCAGCTACCACCAACTATTGATATAAAGTACAAAAAACATGGTCCTCGCAAAGACGACTAATGTCCAAAACACCCAAGGGAAATACCATAGATAGATATGACAATAGAATGATAAATAAAAGCTGAACTCATCAATAAAAACTCACGTTTTTTCTTTAAGATGAGAGAATATAATTTTAGTTAATGTATCAACATGCCTGAATTCCAATTGTTCTTCAATTAAATTTTGGACTAAGACATGCAAGTCTGCCTTTGTTAGGAGAATGCTAACTTGGAGCTCAGCCTTCCTCAACCTGTTCCCTGTGGAGGGACAGGGGTCCCTGGGAAGCAGCTAGAAGGTTAGCCCCACAATGGCAAAGATTTCTGTGTTGTTCCAAGATGTGTCCCAAGCACCTGGAGCAGAGACTGGCACGCAGTAAGTATTCCATGTTTTTGACTTGAATTTTTAAATGTGCATCATAAATAGAATGTAGAAAAAGAGAGAACATGAAAGCCAGCCTAGGGCGGTCAGCCTTCACTTAGCAAAGAAGATATTGGAGGAGGAACGACTGAGAGTTCCTCTGTGCTTTTGTGTGCAAGCCTACTCTGGAGAGCTTTGGGAATAAGAAACATGGGACTATGGCAGGGAGAAATGATATGAAAATGAGGGCTTTGAGTATTAATTGATTTGCTGAGTGGAGATTCTAGGCCACCAGAACAGCATCTTATTCCCCCTTCTGAAGATGAAGTCGAGGATTACAGGAGAAGGTTCTCAATTCATTCCATTTTCAGGATTTCTTTGTAGGAGGTTGAGGTTCACGGTCAGTGAGCGGAGTGGTAAGATTCCTGTTTGGGTGGAAATATGGAGATCCGGGACAGCTCAAGTTGGATAATGAGTATATTGCATTTTCAGTGATTAACCCAAATAGGATCACCTGTCTCTGTCCTACAGAAATCTGTGTCTTAGCCAGCATTGCGCCCATGGTGATAAAGGAAGGGCATATTTACATATGTGTTTTGATTAATATCATATGCATGTTCAACCTGCATCTGCAGGCTCTTAGCCCACATCTGTAGCCCATCCAAGCCCATTTAGTTATATTGAGATCTGCAGATTTCATAGGGAAATCCACAGATAGGTAGATCTCTTCTTATTGGGCACTATCATGCCCAATAAATTCAACTTGGGAAGCTTGGCATGAAAACTCCTAGGGGCTTAGGAGAAGAGCTGATTCTGGGTACAACTCAGCACCCCAAGAGTCCCATTGTCAGCTTATCCCTGATACTTAAGCAATTTTAAGGTTCTCCTAATTTGTGAATCATTTCAAAGATGTTGGAAAGCAACCAGCATGGACTTGTTAAACATAAACACTCTCTTCCCTATTAATGTGAAGGCTTTTGTAACAAACATCATGGCCATAACGATGGCTGTAAATGCCATTAATTTTCATATGTATTTAATTGCTCAGTTTGGATTAATTTAAAGGGGAAAGGCCCTTTATAGCCTGGTGCAATCCAACTAATCATTCTACCCTGAATCTCCCTAGCTATGCCAAAAGAAGTTTTCATTTTAGTGGGTGTGGAATGAAAAGATGAGGGAAGTGCCCTTCTGTAGTTCTTGGAATGTTTTTGTCATTAAGTTTCCATGAATGTCTTGATTGTACCATCATGTTAATAGTCTGCTCTGAATTAGGAGGAAATTTTATTTCATAACACTTGTCACCAAAGACAAGCACATCTCACCACCCATCCACAACATGTATAAACATATGAAAAATCAAATCCAGGTGTACAGTTAAACCTGAGATCCTAAGCTGGAACAGGTTAGTCTGGTAGAAGGAAAATTTCTACGGCTTTGATAGTCCTCTCTGCAAAGTGTAAGTAAGAGTCTGTCACTCGACATTTCAGTAAAGAACAGACTAGATATGGGGCCGCCCGGTGGTGCAGCGGTTTAGTCCGCGCTTGGCAGCCCTGGGTTCGCCGGTTCGGATCCCGGGCGCCCGCCGACACACTGCCTGTCAGCCATGCCATGGCGGCATCCCATACAAAGTAGAGGAAGATGGGCACAGATGTTAGGCCAGGGCCAGTCTTCCTCAGCAAAAAGAGGAGGATTGGCGACAGATGTTAGCTCAGGGCTGGTCTTCCTCACCAAAAAAAAAAAAATAAAATAACAGACTAGATATAAATTTGCAAGTACGGTCAAGCAATTTTTAACAAGAAAAAATTCGGGTGAGGGGAAAACATATTCTATCAGAGATCAAGACATATTACAAGGCTATGGTCATTAAATGTGTGTAAGTGGTCAGGGACAACAAGATAAATTAGTTGAATGGAGAGTTCAGAAGTATGTGGAAAAAATATATAGTTTGAGAAAAAGAGAGAATATGAATGCTATGTAAATTATGGCCCCAAAGGAAATAGATCATTAAAAATCTAAAACCATTCATTGATGTAGTTGTCCCCAATAATTCTTTACTGTACACTCAGGTGTTATTCAAGTATGAGCTTTCTGAAAATGTGTGTTTATTAGAAGTAATATCAGGAACACCCAACACCAATAGCAGAACACCGGGGGCCAATATGGATTCTTTGGTTAGTGACTTAACGCCGGAGGCTTAGAGCCTTCCAAGTACCCCATGGCAATGAAAACCATATATAATAGCTGTGACAATCTGGAGAGCAAAAGGGGCATTATTAATGATCATGCTGAGAAAACACACATAATTCTGGACCATCCTGGGAAAATCAGGACTTATAGTCACCCTACCCCTGGATAATGCCAGAGACTTCATATTAATTCTAAAGTCCTTGGGAGCACTATAATTTCCAAAGTTTCCCCCAGGGATGCAGACCTAGTTTTGGTGAATCTGTACATTCCGTTTTGGCCCAGAGAGTGTGGAAGTATTTGCTCCAGAATCTCATCAATCTTTTCCTTCCCTCTATGCCCCATCATCTTTAAGTTCTTTCAGTTTGGGGTTCTGATCTACAGGAAGCAGGAACTGGAGTGCATTTCTCAGGTAGAAAGATGAACTCTTGATCCCCTTGTAGCCTTCCCAAAATGACTGGAAAGTCAACATTTTCTGGAACCAATCCATTCTACCATGATTTGAGCTAACCTGGCCAAAAAGATAGTTATAAACTAAATTTTCTGTGTATGTTACATAGTTCTACTATTTTCAGGCCAAGAAGTTTCAAAGCTGGTAAGATGCCTGGAAGAATAATGAAGAAGGAAAGGGTGTGGGTAGGGAATTAACATTTCCTGAGCACCTAGAACATGCCAGGCACTGGGTTTGATGCTTTATAAAGACTATTTCAAGTCAATCATCCCGGAAACTCTATGAGATAGGTGTTTTATACTCATTTTTAAGATGGAAATACTAAGCCTCAGAGGTGGTAGGTAATTTGCTTAATATCACACAGCTAATAAGAGCCAGCTAAAGGAACATTTGTCTCCCTTTGCTTACCCACTTCTACCTGAGTTTCTTCATTTTATTATTGGCTTCAGCCTTCTCAGTGTTCCAAGTGATAATGATGGAAACTTTAAGACACAACCATTGGATTCACGTCAAGGGGGCTGGCCCCATGGCGCAGTAGTTAAATACGGCACACTCTGCTTCGGTGGCCTGGGTTCACGGGTTTGGATCCCAGGTGCGGACCTATACCACTTATCAGCCATATTGTGGCAGTGACCCCCCCCCCCCACAAAAAAAGAGGAAGATTGGCAACAGATGTTAGCTCAGGACAAATCTTCCTTAGCAAAAAAAAGACACAACCATTGGAGGCACATCCAATGGAGAGGAAGGGCTAAATTTCCCAGTGCCAGGAAGGCAGAAACACCATCAGATGGTTGTTTAAAAGAAAGAAACTACTTAAAGAAAGACTCATAAAATTTAGCTTTATTTCTCAGACTACTATTGAAACTAAATGGGAGTTTTCTACATTGACAACAAAGTGTTCTCTACTATGGCTTCAGCACATGTTCCGAATTCTCAGAAATCATCCTTTTTCTGTTCACTCCTTAGAGTCTCTGTCACTCTGGTGGTGAGTCCTGTGCTTAAAAAGCCAACGCTCCCCCAGTGTCAGATGTGCTGTTTACATGTGACCACATTGGTCGCTTTGATTCTCAGTTTCCTGTACATCTGGCTGAAGAATGGCCGGATGGAAAGTTGAGGGGGATGCAATTATGCACAGTGCCATGGCACACAGTGGTTGCAGAATGCTGGATTACATATCAAACTTTTAAACTGCATTCTAAAGATCACTTCACACTGTATCAACTTACCTATGTTGGATTTGGGGTGCCCCTGAGTCAGGCAGATAAGTTTCTGTGCTTTTTTTCTGGTAGCTCATCATCTCTGCTTCTAATAGTTCATCTTTGCTTTTGGTCCACATCTCTCTCTTTGTCTCTCTCAATCCCTCTCCCAATTAGGCTACATCTCATAAGAGGTGTACTGAACTTCAAACAAATGCTTATGGTTAAAAACTCTAGAAAAGTATGCACATTATTCATCTAGGTTTTTTAGCACAACCCCTCCACTGACAAATACTGGAAAATTAGAAAGCAACCTGAGAATTTTTGATGTGGGCATACCTATATTTAAATTACAGGATTATCCATTGTGCTCAGAAATTACCGTACACAGATACTTGACAAACAAGGATAATGGAATCATAGAATTGCATCATTGTTCATTAGAGAAAACAATGACCCTTATGATGCTATGAGAGGATAGAACTACATTATCATTTATTCCAAGGGCAAGCACAAATATGGAACAGATGAACTAATGAGTTGAGATGTCATCCGAATTTCCATGGGTTACATTTACAGCTTAGATTGTAGCTTTATTGAATGGTGCCAAAACATTCTTACTTTATAATAATAGCATTAGTGACATTTCACCTGGATAATCCTATTTTGTTTTCATTTATTTTAATGAGGTGGTTTAGGATGGGTGACCTGCATTGGAAAACTGGGGAACAGGTGACAGCATGATTTGAAATGCCTCTTGAACTGAAAGGTAGTAAAAATCTCAACTAAATGCTTAGATGCACAGCGGTTATCTGGCACTCTATACTTTACTCTAAAAACAGTGAGGCTAAAGTGCCAATTTTAAGAACCTAGGACTTTATTACCTTTTAAAACTTTCCTGCTTGGATGAGTGGATAATAAGGACTAATTTGCTGCATTTTTGTGGCCTGTTTCCACATGTTTGCATTTCCCAATGATGCTTTCTTTATGGAAAAGAGTGTGCTGGGCACAAACATTTTTTTTTCCATGCAGTCATCATATGTCTATGATTCATTAAATCCTTCAATACATACACTCAGACAGTAGTGATGCAGATGGCTGACAGGTATGGACATCTGCCAAGCCTTTAGGCGTCCCAGCTTATAAAAGGGGTTTCTAGCATTGGGAACTTCAATTATGTCACTTAAACCCATCAACCTTTTTCCCTTGCCTAATGCTATAAATCTTTCGGATCCTTTATTTCTATAACATCTGATGTCTAGAGTGAAAAGAACCCTTCTGATATTTTACTTTTCCATAGAGGTTTAGACTGAGAAAATGGAGCCTCTGTAAGTCTTCCTGATCAATTAAAAATGAAAAGACTGTCCTCATTCCATCCAAAGGCTAACTCTGCTAGTAAGTAGACCTCTCCCATCTTTCTTGGGCCCACAATAAGAACTCATACTAAACCCTGGGCTTACAGGTCCAGGGAATAAAAAGCAATAAGATATTCCCATCCAAAGAGCACCATTCCCAGGTTGGCTCCAGGTACACCTTACAAGATCTAGTCAATGTCCAAGTGAGACAGCTGGAGGTAAATGAAAGGACTCCTATTTTATCAGTCCAGGACCAGTCAAGAGAAAAATTATACTAACGGAGAGAATTTAATCTAATGAATACACAGCTTTGTTTAGTAGGAACTGAATCACTGAACATGCACAAGGAAACACTGAGTTATCATGGAAGTAGGATATAGGGCTGGGGAACAAAGGGGAGAGATGGGAAGTATTAAAGCCAGAAGTTTGGGGCTGGCCCAGTGGTGTAGTGGTTGAGTACACGTGCTCTGCTTTGGCAGCCCGGGGTTCGCAGGTTTGGATCCCAGGCACAGACCTACACATGGTTCATTAAGCCATGCTGTGGTGGCATCCCACATACAAAGTAGAGGAAGATTGGTACAGATGTTAACTCAGGGACAACCTTCCTCAAACAAAAAGAGAAAGATTGGCAACAGATGTTAGCTCAGGGACAATCTTCCTCACACACACACACACACAAATCCCCAGAAGCTTGGAGAAAGGCCCCAGTGGATCTGACACTCAGATGTCAGAGGAGGGAGCACTGTTTCATGGTGCTTGGCCTCAGACCATTGGAGGATGGGTCCTGTGGAGGGTAGACTCAGGCCTCCCACGGGAGATGGCAGCTGGAGAGTACTGGTGTACGGAAGGCCAGTGGAGGGGTCTGCAGGGTGGCCCGACATCTAAGGAGGAGATGCTGCCAGCTGAGACAGTGTCTCTGAGGGGGTGCCATGAGACTGGTTCTGCAAGTTTTGGAAAAATTGCAAACTAGTATCAATTGCTGTTACTGGAACGATCTGCCACTGTTTGGGTAAAGAATTGTTGCTGGGTGACACTGAAAGCAACAGCCAGCAAAACTAGACTCAGAGGTAGCAGGAGGGAAAATACACTTTCTCCTCCTCCAGACTTGCAGTCTCCCTCTAGCATCCCCTATAGGCAGAGCCTAACAGGGAACTAGGAACAACAGAGGAAGAAATGTGTTTTGCAGAGACCCAGCATCCCAAAGCAGAGTAGAGAAGGACGGGTTTCATGCTGAGACAATAGCTTAACAATGAGAGACAATAGCTTTATACATAAAAAATATTGACCAGGAGTGAGAGAATGTGAAAAATTCTAAGCAGAATTCTTATGATCGATCTTACACTTGACTTTGTACTTCTCCATTCACCATGTCAGCCCCTCTGGCTAGGAACATTTATTGGTAAAACTTGAGTCGAGATCTTTCTTTCAAACTTTAATGTGTTGTTATGTCAGAACCAGAGTGGAATCAACTAGAGCAGGTCTTTTACAGAGGTTATCTAGAGGACTTTTACCTCAAAGAGTTGTTTACCATTCTGAGGAAGGACTTTTTTAAGTCTATTTTTACTTAAAGAGGAAAAGTGAACCCTACTTGGGAAATGATTTACCATGGAGGTCTTATTTATGAGCAGAGGCAGCAGTAAAACTTCACTCATCATGCCCTAGACTGTGAAATACCTGGTCAGGGAGGTACTTCTTGCCATCCTTCCTGAGTGTGGGACAGAACCTGCAAGGCACGTGGTTGCCCCTTTCAAAATCTCTAGGCTTCCCTATTGGCCTTCTTATCAATTCTGAGTTGATTTAGAGAAGAGAACGGAAAGCCCATTTGTTTGTCTTATTTTTCAAGTTTTATTTTTTAAACTGTGGAACCCAACCCATTACTCACATAGATTTTTCTTCTTAAGTGCAGAGAAGTTTGCGCTTGTCTTCTACTAGGAAAGCAGAACACCAGTTGGATTTTGCTGGTGATAGGGTCTTTAGCTACTGAAATGAAAATCTGATTCACGTAAAGAATGATCAGTCAGCTGCCACTTAGTTTAAAGAGAGCACCTAGCAAATCCCTGGAGGCTGGCTTATGTAGTAGCTTCTCACAGTAGAAAACATGAAGGCAGTACAGAGTGGTATTGTTTTCCAGCGTTTCTCCTTGAGAAATTAGTTTGCTGCCTGGCAAGAGGAGAGATGTGCAAGTATTCCTAGAAATAACATTCTACCTGTGTACTTACTGGTGCTTCCACACTGGAAGGAGGCTCTTTTGTGAAGGGCAGGTATTGGTTTCTGGCCTGCAAGAGTATCAGCAGGGAGCTCCTCAAAGGAACTGGGAAAGAATTACTTAGGTCCCAATCTACACCCTGAATCCAATTTTGAACCAAATTCCTAAGAGGAAAGTGACAACAGCTGTTATAAATGATGCTTTTTTCAATAAACTAATTGAAACAGAAGACTGGGCAAGATTTATTTGCATAAGAAAGATAACTGGGCATGGAAAATTTTGATCTGAGAATATTTGTAAACTAGAGAAAAAAACATCAAGGTGTGTAAGAGTGACAAAAACAGTGAGGTCAGGCCTGTGCTAACATGACAATATGAGCACTATTTCATTTACTTTGGGATAGAGGAGTGTTCAAGATTGTTTATTTCAGTTCCCACAAAACTTGATTTCCTCCATAGTAAAATTGGTCCAAATTACATATTTATTCTTACACGGACACTGGGCTCTCCTTAAAGTATGAAGAGTTCAGATTCCCAGTCATCCCCAAGAATAAATCTGGGACAAAGCTGCAGGTTCTAGCGTTGAAACAGAGGTCCTCTGAATTCCTGTCATCTGGTAAAGTGCCTGGAGAAATCACAAAACACCCCAAGTCTCAGGTCATTCTTCAAGAATGGCGCAAGGTCACTCAGGTTTCATATTCAAAGAGCCACCAGATGATCCCTCACACGGCCCCAAGCCAGACAGAGAGGGGCTTTGTGGGACTCTCCCTCAGGGCTACAGGAGTGGTTTGTATTCTGTTAATAGTCTGGACAGAGCTAGCCAAACCAATGCAGTCACAACAGTAGAAGGTCCTGAGGGCCTTTCTTAGACCAAATGCATTAATATATGAAGAGATCTGTAAGTAACCTTTCCACCAACATTAACCACACCAAAAGCGAGCCAAACCCAGGCTTCTCATAACTGGTTCTTGTTCCGACAAAAGAGTGAGAAGAGCCATTTGCTGTGGCCAACGGTTACTATCGCTCCCCTCTGTAGAAAGCCACCGTCCTCGAAGAGCTTACTAAGGGTCTCCACCAAAGAACAAAAAAACATGGGTAAGACTGGTTTCCTCTCAAGTTATGACTCAACTTTGGTCACCGCACTTCCACTTGGGCCTATTAACATTCGGTGGCCAGAATGTCACTCTTCTTAATCGGCTGCTCTAGCAAACAACAGCCTCGCTGCCTTTCAGTCATATAGAAAGCCACAAGAATATTTCCTTTTGACTCTCTTCTCTCCACATCAGACCCACAAGTCAAGTTAATGCTGAGATGTATCTTCTCACAATCTACTAGAAAGTGGCCTGCCTCGACTTGCTTACCCTGCTAAAATGAGAAGCAAGAAATAAACAGCTCAATGTGAATGATAAATAGAAGGCTTTCTGCTGGTTATTGAACGTGCCCATTGCATTACAGAAATTCAAGAAAGCGTTCTGCTCCATCTTTGCTCCAGTTGGGAGCCATACCCCTTGTGGGAACGGTGCCCTCCCCCTCAGCACCAGGGGAAGTGGGGACCCAAGCAGAAAAGCCTGTGACAAGATCCCCATGACCACTCACGGACTCCTGGACTTGGGAGGAGGGTCAGAGAAAAAAAAGAGCTATTGTTTTCTTTTCTCTACCTTTCTCAGAGATTAAAAACAGTAGTAGGTTCTGAAGATCCACTCTTTACAGACAATCCTCTCTGCTCGTGTACACATTAAATAATTCATGATATTACTTGTCTTTGAGATTTTATTGTCATTGTTAATATTACTTATGATTATATTAATACAAAAATAGTGGTTAAGATTTATTGTGCCAAGTACTATGATAAGCCTATTAAATATTTTATCTCTTTTAAACCTCATAACTACCAGATGAATTAGATTCTAATATTATATCCAGTTAAAAAATCAAGAGCCTGAGGCATGAAGAGGTGAACTAGTTGGAGGCCATGATGCTAAAGAATGGCAGAACCAGGCTTCAGCCCTAGGTCTGGTGCCCCCAGAGCCCATCCCATTATCCATTTCAGGTCAGTTCCCCCCATTTAAAATACTGAACTGTTTACATCCTCAGCAAACTCAAATGCTTAGCTCCAAGAGCCCAGTGAAAATAATTGTTACAAATGCCACTGTTTGGTTTCTCAGATGGTGCATCTCAGGGTTATTAAATTTAATCCCTTGTCCCTTTGTTCCAGTAGGTTCTCTCCCCCTTTGAAGTGTCCTTCTCATTCCTTCCCCCATTCTTCACACTCTCTCATCTCCAACTGTCCTCACTCAGGCTGTCTGAATTCTACTCAGCCTTAAAGATGTAACTCAACTTCCACCTCTCCCAAAAAGGCTTACCTGTAGCTCCCACCTCTGAATTCCAATAAAACTTAATATTTATACCACTTACTTGGCATTTATGTTTTACTTCTTACTGTTAGTTCTATATGAGAATAATTCATCTTGAGGCTGATTCATTATGTCCTTTTTTTAAATTGATTACTTATAATCCTTAAAGACAAGGACCATGTATTCAAATTTTTTTGTATCTCCCCACGCAGCAAGCTCAGGCACTCAATCAATGAGCACTGAGAGCTAGGTTAAAAAGCCCATTGCAGCCTGGAATTTGAAACAGGCTGGGTTGGTAGAGAAAGAAGCTAGCCTGTTTTCTTAGAGCTCTGGAGAGTTCTGCAGACTACATTTTAGAATGAAGTCTAAAGGGTCTCTTCAGGGGCAGAAAACAATCCTCTGACCCCTCAGTTCCTGACCTCCCACATCCCAACTTCTTTCACATGGTCCACTCAAACTCCTAAATTTTGAACTCAAAGTTCTGAACTCTATGAGTGTCAGCCCCTGAAAAACAACACCAACTTTTACTTACGGGTTTCACTCACCTTCACACCTGTGGTTTTGAAGGTGTCAAATTTCCTCTGAAGTCTTTCTGCAAAGCTTTATCCCCCTCATTTTTCCACCCTGCCGGTCATCCCTGTCAACAGTGACAATCTCCTTGTCAAACAGAAGTCACTTGAGCTATCAGTTTTCATTAGCAATTGAGTTGGGATAATCCCTGCTTCTTACAGACTGTTTTCCTTCTAGGAATTGCTGGTTCCTTTCTATTTAGGGTTTCTGAAACTTCTCTAACTAAAGCCCCCTGCCCAGATGATTTCTCATGGTTTTCTGAAGATTTCCTTCAGCTAAAAAGATTTGGTAAACCCTGTTTTCTATAGTTTGTATTACAAAAAGTGGTGGTATATTACTTTTTTTTTCAAACTACACATGGCACTCTGGAAAGTTTAATATGCTCTAGAAAGGGGTATCTCCCTTGGGACAACTATTTAACTTACTCTTTGTTCGATAAGATCTGCTTCTTTACCCCTTCCATTTCTTATCTAGAGCCCATCCTTTGATGACCTAACTGAAAAAACTTTTTTGTTTTTTGAGGAAGATTGGTCCTGCACTAACATCTGTTGCCAATCTTCCTCTTTTTTCGTTTTTCTCCCCAAAGCCCCAGTACATAGTTGTATATCATAGTTGTAGAGTTGTAGCTCTTCTATATGGGACGCCGCCTCAGCATGACTTGATGAGCGGTGAGTAGGTCCACACCCAGGATCCGAACCAGAAAATGCCAGGCCTCCGAGGCAGAACATGTGAACTTAACTGCTATGCCACCGGGCCAGCCCCTGAACAAACTTTTACCGACCTTACAATCCTGTTGTCTATTTTCATTCCTCTTGTTAAATTCACTAACTTAGAGGAAAGCCGTAGACAGTAAACATAACTATGCAAAGGGTCCATGTTTATCCAGCTTGTGTGAGTGCTCATTTGGGGGACAAGTAAACCAGTAAGTAAACATCCAAACCTGTCTTAACCTCTGTCCTACCATGACCATTTCTCCATTTTCAATGCACCAATTCTTTGTCCTCAAACTCGACGTTTTAGAGAGGTTGAGTTTCAGGAAGGGATAAGTAGTTCTTCACCTTCCCATGAAGTTGAGCTGAGCCCTGAGCTTACTGTCTTATTGTATCTCAACACCCGCTCACTGTTCCCATCACTGCTCCCCATTCCCTTTCTGTTCTGTTTCCTACCCAGATACCAAGAATGAGCTGTAACCACAGAATTGTCTCCACAGAAGAGAAAGCACTAGCTAAGAAGTGACAGGAATCACGCCCCACAGGTGACTTAGGCCAATCCAATGAAGCTCTAAAAGCAGATCCCTTTTCCCTCAGTCGTTTGTCTTCACCAAACCAAAATTAATGCAAAAGAACCAGGTGACTGGCGTAGCCAGATGTGTAGATCAATGTATTCTCAAGTGACTGGTCACGCTCTTGGGATATCCAGGTTAAGGTATAAAGACAGCAATTCTTCTTAAAGCAAATTGTTAGAAGTACTGCTTTTCTTATCTTTTGATTTCCCTGAAATCAGCTAATGGCTCATCCTTTGTAAAGCACAGAACAATCACTCCCAAGAATCAGAAGACACACATTCAAGTCCTGCATCAGCAAGATATCAGCCATGCAACCTTGGGCAAATTATTTAGCTTCCCCAAATACCAGTTTTCTCACACGTAAAACACAGATTTTGCCCCATTTACCCTACAGAGATGTTGTGAGAATGGACTGAATTAATATATAAAAATACTTGACTTTAAGTTCTACATGTATGTAAACTTTATATAATATTATTATTCTATTTTTATTTTCCCATTAATAATTTTTTATTTCCTGCCATTTCTCAAATCTACTCTTTTAACTTAGCAACGATTCTTTTCTGGAATGTTGAAAAATTTCTCTTAGTAGTTTGAACTTCATTTCTAATCCTCTGCAAAATAAAATCGAACAAAAAAATCCAGCTCTTTCTTGAACTACTTCTGGATAAATATTCAGGCATTCTGGTCTTTCAATTTTTTTAAATAACTAAGGAGCTGGGTTTCTTTTGAGAATTTTTTAAAACATTCTGGGCCCACAAGAAAGAGATGAAAATCTCTTTAAACTTGACTTTGAGAATACAGGGGCTCCCAATAACAATTCATATTACACTGTGTCAACATCAACATCTGCAGATCTCAAGAAACGTGATAAACATTGTCACCCCAACCACTGCTTCTGCATTATTAAACTCATTTTTAGAGCTAAAAAATTTTGACTTAAGTAGTTTGCAAAGGCCATACACGAAATCCTACTATCATGTTCAAAAGTACAAAATGAATGGAAAAACGATGATGCTTTGGGTAGAAGAGGGAGAGGGACTTCAATTTGGAAAAGCAAAATTGGAGGGGGCAGAAAACTGTGACCGAGCTACTTTCATTTGGTGACATCTGAGAAATTTACAACTTTTATAGTGCATTTTTCTCACCTTTTACTGGTAAATCAGTTTAATAGAGTAGCTATTCTTGAATTAGTGAGAATAGCACGTTACCATCTCAAATTTATCATTAATTATCTTCTACAAACACTTAGTAAAATGATTAGGACTAATGAGACTCACTTAATGCTGAAATAGACAATTTGCATGACCCAAAGTATTTAAATTTGTAAAAGAAAAAAAATCCAGACAATATAATCAAAGGATTAACTTCTTCCTGAATTCATCAATTGATGATGGGGCATTATTTAGATACAGTTCCATTTAGAATTGACCCCAGGATAAAATCATAAATCAACTCTAGCCTTAACGCTTGTTAACAGTGATGACTCATTGTTCCCTGGTTGATGCTAAACTTTTTAAATAGGTGGAGATGTTGTTAACCAGACCTTTAAAGAACTCACAAAGAGAAAACCTTGGAGCAGGCAAAAGTTTCAGAAAGTAGGATGAGTTGTGGCAAGATTACAATTGAAGGTAAAAGCTGACGGTCTGAAAACGTCAAGCAAAACTTTTCTTGTAAATTGAATTGTCATTTCAAATGTAAAAGTATTGGGCTTTAATTAGGAGTACAAAGCTGTCTGAATAGAAGAGAATTTTAATGAATATGTGTTGCCTGATAAGCCAACTACCCATGCTAGATGTAGAGAAATATGGATTCATTTTCTTATGATCAGAAACACTGAATATTAACTACAGGAAATTGCTCTGTCATGAGCAGAGAAAAGTGGGGAATTTTCATAAGACACAAATCAACAGGTGAAAACCAGGCTTCCTTTTGTGAGACAAGGAAGAAACTACTCTGAAAAGTACGATAAGTAATGAGAACCACTACAGGAGAGAAGCAGTGACTTAGACCCTGAACTTATACACTGGTTGTGCAAACCAGTTTCACTCCTCTTGGGTTTCATGCATCTTGACCAAGGAAAAGAGAGGTCAATGATCCAAAGTGCTTTCTAAAAGTAAAAATAAATGGGTGGAGTACACCTCTTTTATTGAAAGCAATCCTGAAGACAACTGAATCATAGTTTACACATTTTAATTAGTTTGAATTAGAAAACATATCCTTCATGGCCAATTATTTCTGACTCAGTTGTTTACTTACTTACTATGAGAGTGACCTATGGAGTCTTGGTTGAGCCAAGATAGATATTCTGAAAAGCTTTGCCTTATAAATAAGTATTAGGGGCACCTCACGATGAAGTGTTCTTTCTGAGACAGTATAATGACATCTAGTTAAATAGTTCAATATATATGAGAGCATTTTGAGTAACCATGTAGTACTTAAATGATCATTTAATATGTGGGTAACTTATTTTTTTCCTGTGAGCATTACTCATAAGGTGTTAATTCTCACACCATCTTTGAGAGGAAGGCAAGTATTATTAGTCGTTGAGACTAAAGTGAACTTCACCAATTCACTCTTCAAAAATACAACGCTGAGAGTGAAGACACCAGAGGTCAACAAGAGTAGTAAGCAAGTCATTTAAGACTTCTTGGTTCTCCTTTGTTTAAAGATGAGAAGGAAGAAAACAAACTGAATAGGAAGAATCTGGAAAAGATGAAGGTCTAGTTAACAAAAGACAGGATAAGAAAACATGGAAAAATGAGAATTAATAGATTTATTTCAGTGGGAAGTAAAATCTGTAAGTTCTGATGGTGCTCTGAATCTTTGATTCTGATTTGCGATTTAGGTTAGTCCCTGAAGGGAAATACTTTTAGAAGAACTCAGGGTATTACTCCAACGTTGATTTCCCAAACATAAAGAGAAAATTTTCTCTTCTACTCTTAGAAGTTTAAAATACCTGGATACGCAGGATTTTTCATCTCAGAGATTATTCTTTCTAGAAGCCAAAAGAAAAAATAAGCATCTGCACAGTGGACTGGGACCTGTAGTGACTCCCATCCTTCTTTCTATATGGCCACACCTGAGGGTACAAAACATTCCCATCAGTAACAGAGGTTTCCCATTGCCCTGATCCATATGGGAGTGTAGGGACAAAAGTCTAGTCTGGCTGAGATGAGTGGCAGTATTTAGGCCAGACGATGCCATTTCAGTGTCTGTGCAGGTAAAACTGAGAAAATATAGCATCACTAAGTTCCCTCTATGACAGTCAGCTGACCCAGGCTCAGAAGAGGCCCCATTCTGCCCCACAAAAATGAGATCAGCTCATCACTCTTGGAATATTCTCTTTCCTTTCAGTCACACTGTAGGCATGCTCCCAAGACACTGGCACCAGAGGGCAAAAGAGTTGATATATAAGTGGCTGACCACACTCCTAAGCCCAGGGGCCCAGGGGCGAGCCTTGGGTCCCTGCTGAGAGATGGGGGTCAGATGAGGGATAATAATGACTTGTATGGAATAGAGGCTTTGTCTCTGAGGAGATCTCTTGAACACACCAGAACAATGAACCCAACTGATTAATAACAGAGCACCAAGAAAGAGCATCATAAGGCCAACTTCCAGTCATGTTTCCTGGCTGAGCTTATTAAGTCTTATTATGTGGTCATACTAATATAGAGAGTACTATATTTTTAAAGTAGAAATATATTTCATGTACCATAAAACATACCCTTTTAAAGTGTACCATTGAGTGGGATTTTTACAGTATATTCGCAAGGTTATGCAGTCATCACCATTATCTAATTCTACAACATTTTCATCACCCCACAAAGAAATCTCGTATCCACTAGCAGTCACTCCCCATTCCCCCCTCCCCGAGCCCCTGGCAACCACTAAGCAACTTTCTGTCACCATGGCTATGCCTATTCTGGACATTTCATCTAGATAGAATCATACAATATGTGGCATTTTGTGTCTGGCTTCTTCCACTTAGCACGTTTTCAGGATTCATCTATATTGTGACATGTATCAGTAATTCATTTCTTTTTATTGCTGAATAACATTCCATTGTATGGAATTACCACATTTTATTTATACGTTCATCAGTTGCTGGACATTTGAGTTGTTTCCACTTTTTGGCTACTATAAATAGTGCTACTATGAACATTGGTGTACAAGCTTTTGTGGGAATATACGTTTTCAGTTTGGGGTATATAGCTAGGACTGGAAGTATTGGGTCAAATGGCCACTCTATGATTTAACTTTTTGAAGAAATGCCAAATTCTTTTTCAAAATGGCTGCACCATTTTACATTTTCATCAGCAATATCTGAGGGTTCCAATTTCTTTGCATCCTCCCAACACTTATTATTTTCCGTTTCTTTGATTATAGCTACTCTAGTAGGTGTGCAGTGGTATCTTATTGTGGTTTTGATTTGCATTTCCCTAATGACTAATGATGCTGAATATTATTCACGTGCTTATTAGGAATTCTTATGTCTTCTTTGGAGAAATATCCATTCAAATACTTTGCCCATTTTTAAGTTGTGTTGTTTATCTCTTTATTATTGAATTAGTTATTTATATATTCTGGATAGTAAATACTTGTCAGATATATGATTTACAAATGTTTTCTATGGGCTATCTTTACACTTTATTGATAGTATCCTTTGAAACAAAACCTTGTTAGTTTTATGAAGTCCAATTTATCTACTTTATCCTTGGTTGCTTGTACTTTCTGTGTTATATCTAAGAAACCATTGCCAAATCCAAGGTAATTAAGATTTACACCTATGCTTTCTTTAAGAGTTTTACAGTTTTAGCACTTACATTTAGGTCTTTGATTCATTTTGAGTTAATTATTTTATATGGCATGGATCCAACTTCATTGTTTTGCATATGGATATCCAATTGTCCCAGCAACATTTGTAGAAAAGACTATTCTTCCCCCATTGAATGGTCTTGGCATGCTTGTTGAAGATCAATTGACCATAAATATATGGGTTTATTTCTGGACTTTCAATTCTATTCCATTGACCTATGTATCTATCCTTATACCAGAAACACACTGTCTTGATTCTTGGAGCTTTGTAAGAAGTTTAAAATGAGAAAGTGTGAGTCCTCCAACTTTGTTTTCCTTTTTCAAAGTTGCCTTGGCTATTCTGGGTCCCTTGTATTTTCATATGAATTTTAGGATCAATTTTTCAATTTCTTCAAAAAAGGCAGCTAGAATTTTGATAGAGATTGCAATGACTCTGTAGATCAATTTGGAGAGCAATGACATCTTAACAATATTGAATCTTCCAATCCACGAACATGAGATATGTTTCCATTTACTTAGGTCTTTTCAAGTTTCTTTCAATGACATTTTGTAGTTTTCAGAGTATAAGTTTTGCACTTCTTTTGTTAAATTATCCCTGAGTATTTTATCCTTTTTGATAATTGTAAATGCAATTGTTTCCTTAATAACATTTTCAGTATACTCATTGTTACTGTATAGACATATCAATTTTTGAATATTCATCTTGTATTCTGCAACCTTGCTAAATTCATTTATTTGTTCTAATAGTTTTTCAGGAAATTCTTAAGACTTCCTATATACATGGTCATGTCATCTACAAACAGAAATTGTTTTACTTTTTCCCAATCTGGATGCCTTTTATTTCACTTTCTTGTATAATTGCCCTGGATAGAACCTTCAGTACAATATTGAATACAAGTGGTGAGAGTAGTCATCCTTCTCTTGGGAAAGCATACAGTCCTTCACCATTAAGTATAAAGTTAGCTGTGGGTTCTTCATAGATGTTATCAGGTTGAGGAAGCTCCTTTCTATTCCTAGTTGTTGAATGTTTTCATCATGAGGGTGTATTGAATTTTCTCAAGTGATTTTTCCTCATCTATTGAGAAGATCATGTGGTTTTTGTCCTTTATTCTATCGATGTGATGTATTACATTAATTGATTTTTGGATGTTAAACCAATATTGCGTTACTGAGATAAATCTCAATCAGTCTTTGTATTAGTCTTCTTGGGCTGCCATAATGAAATATCATAGACTGGGTGGCTTAAACAACAGAAATTTATTTTCTCACAGTTCTGGAAGTCTGAGATTATGGTGCAAACATGGTCATGTTCTGGTGGGTTTCCGTCCCTGGCTTGCAGTTGGCCACCTTCCCACTCTGTCCTTACCTGGAGGAAAGAGAGAGAGAGTGGTTCATCTCTCCCCTCTCACATTTTACTACAGTCAGGAAGATCCAAGCCACTCCTTCAACATTTTGATTTGAAATCTCCTCAGCTAAATATCCAATTTCATCGCTCTCGAGTTCTACCTTCCACAAAACACTAGAATAGTTCAGCCAAGTTCTTTGCCACTTTATAACAAGAATCACCTTTCCTCCAGTTTCTAATAACATGTTTCTCATTTCCATCTGAGATTCCACCAGAATCACACGTAACATCCATATTTCTAGCATGCACCTCAAAACTTTTCCACTTTCTACCCATTATCCAGTTCTAAACTTGTTTCCATATTTTCAGGTATTTGTTCCAGAAGCACCTAACTTCTGATACCAAAATTTGTCTTTGTTAGCCCAGGCTGCCATAACAAAATACCACAGATTTAGTAGCTTAAACAATAGAAATTAATTTTCTCACAGTTCTGGAGGCTGGCAGTCCAAGATCAGGGATAGTGTTGAGAGGTTCAGAAGAAGAGAAGGCTCTGTAATAGATCCAGGCTGTGGTACAAGCTGCTCTTCCTCTTGGGCCGTATGATTCAGGAGATCCAATGGTGCTTGAAATGTCAGTGACAGCTAGAGATGCTGTTTGGAGCTTTTGGCAGGCCCCATGGGTGAATCACAGTGCAGGCCCTTAGGATTTTTGAGCAAAGCCCTGCCATTCTGTGGATAACTGCTCTCCTTTTGAGAAGCAGCTCTTGGCCTGCTCCTTGGCCTTAGCATGCTTAAACATGGGCCACAAAGTTACCATGTGATCTGAGCTGCCCAAGATGAACTGGGTGCTATCTGTCCTACCAAGCCACGGCATGCACAGTAGCATTCCATCACTGAATGGAAGGAGTATATATATGATCAGGCCTGAGTAGGCCTTGAAGGTACAAGTAAGTTACATGAATAAGTGGCCCAAATGCCCATGGTCCCCACTCCTGCTACACTGCCTTCTCTCTTTTAGCCTGTAACTATGGCCTCATAGGAAGATCCCTATGATCAGTTGCCAGAGCCCGGTTTACAAATCATTCTGCACAATATGCAGGTACCACCCAAGAGCAGACAGCTATAGCACTACCACTCCTTTCTGGAACATCCCTGAAGGATAGTGGTAAAGGGGAATCTTTGCAGTGGGCAGAACTTCAAGTGTACAGCCAATTACTTACTTTGCCTGGAAGGAGAAATGGCCAGACCTGCTATTTTATACTGATTTATGAGTTGTGGCCAATGGTTTGGCTGGATGGTCAGGGATTTGGAAGGAATGTGATTGGAAAATTGGTGACAAGGAAATTTAGGGAAGAGGTATGTGGATATATCTCTCTAAATGGGCAAAAAACATGAAGATGTTTGTGTCTCATGTGAATAAGCCCAAAGAGTGACCTCAGCAAAGGAAGATTTTAAAAATCAAATTGATAGGATGATCCATTCTGTGGATACCAGTCAGCCTCTTTCCCCAGACATCCCTGTCATTGCCCAATGGGCTTATGAACAAAATGGCTATGGTGGCAGGGATGGAGGTTACACATGGGCTTAGCAACGTAGACTCAACACAGCTGATCTGGCTATATCCACTGCTGAGTGTCCACTCTGTCAGCATCAAGGACCAACACTAAATCCCTCGTAAATCACCACTGCCTGGGGTGACCAGTTAGCCACCTGGTGGCAGGTGGATTACATTGGACCACTTCAATCAATGAAAGAGGCAATGTTTTGTTCTTACTGGAATAAACAATTACTCTGGATATGGATTTGCCTCCCTGCATGCAATGCTTCTGCCCAAAGCATCATCTGTGGACTTATAGAATGTCTTATCTACTGTCACGGTGTTCTACACAGTATTGCTTTTGATCAAGGAACTTACTTCACAGCAAATGAAGTGCAGCAATGGGCCCATGCTCATGGAATTCACTATTCTTACCATGTTCATCATGATAAATAAAATGGCAAGCAATAAGATATATTGGAGTATATGAGGAAGCCATTTGGTGTGAAACTAATTTGGCCTGATCTTGTTTTTCCAAAAGGGCCTGACTGGCCTTTGAACATGCATTGTATATCTGCTTTGAGGTTTTACCATGTCCCAGAGACAAGAACAAATGCCCTTAAGATAAGGATGCAACTTCCCCCACACTGGCATTTCCTTAAGGACAAGCTTTCTCTCCAGGCTAGGATTTGATTGCTGTGCTCATCCTGTGATCACCCAGCTTGAGACAACAGACCTGCTACCTGTGGAGTCCATCAATTGCTGTGCCGACAGGGCAATCTCGTGATTATTGTAAAAAGGACATTGCAATCATATGTGATATATACTCTTTGACGGTATATAACCACTCTCTACACCCCACTTCTTTGGTGCCCTTCCTTCCTTGGAGAAGGAAGGCCTCAGGCTATATGGTCCTCAAATTTGGCTCATAATAAACTCAGTCCAATTTTGATTTATAGATTGGCTATGGATTATTTGTGTCGACACTCACCATCCTGAAGCACTTGGCTTGAGAGAACGGTGAAATAGCCTTTTGAAGACTCAGTTACAGCACCAGCTAGGTGAAATACCTTGCAGGGCTAGGTATTTTGGTATGTTCTCCAAAAGGCTGTATATGGCCTGAATCACCAACCAATATAAGATGCTATTTCTCCCGTAGCCAGGACTCACAGGCCCAGGAATCAAGGGGTAGAAATGGGAGTGGCACCACTCACTATTACCCCTAGTGACCCACTAGCAAAACTTTTTCTTCCTGTTCACACAACCTTATGCTCTGCTGGCCTAGAGGTCTTAGTTCCAAAGGGAGGAATGCTGCCACCAGGAGGCACAACAAGGATTCCATGGAACTGGAAGTTAAGACTGCCACCCAGCCACTTTGGGCTCCTCATGCATCTGAATAGACAGGCAAAGAAGGGAATGTTGGCTGGGGTGATTGATCCTGACTATCGAGGAGAAATTGGACTACTGTTCCACAATGGAGGTAAGGAAGAGCATGTCTGGAATACAGGAGATCCCTTAGGGTATCTCTTGGTATTACCATGCCCTGTGATTAAGGCCAATGGAAAACAACCTAATCCAGGCAAAACTACTAATGGCCCAGATCCTTCAGGAATGAAGATTTGGGTTACCCCACCAGGTAAAGAATCACGACCAGCTGAGGTGCTTGCTGAAGGCAAAAGGAATACAAAATGGGTAGTGGAAGAAGGTGGTTATAAATATCAGCTACAACCGCATGACTAGTTATAGAAATAAGGACTGTAATTGTCATGATTATTTTCTCCTTATTTTTTATGAATACATTTTTGTGTGCATATGTGATACATATATATATCAAATATCTTTGTTCTCTTTCTTCTCTTATTCCCTTATCATGTAACATAAGATGTATTGACTGTATATCATAGTATCTAACTATTGTTAATTTTACATCATAGTATTTAAGTTACAGGATATCAAGGAGAAGAGTAGACATCACTCAAGGACATTACCTCCTCTTCTGAGGAAGGGGTTAGTGTGTTTTTGGTTGTATGCAGGACAGTTGTATTATGTTAGGCAGAATTATGACCTTGCTACTGTCTTTCTTAGAGATTAAGTTTGGTTTAATGAGATGTACATGGGTGCCAAGTTGACAAGGGGTGGACTTGTGGTGGTTAATTTTATGTGTTAACTTGACTGGGCCACTGGGTCCCCAGATATTTGGTCAAACCTTTTTCTGGGTATGCTGTGAGGGTGTTTTGGATGGGACTAACATTTGAATTGGTAGACTGAGTAAAACATATTTTCCTCCATAATGTGGGTGGCCCTCATCCAATTAGTTGAAGGCATGAATAGAACAAAAAGGGTCACTCTGGCAGGTAAGAGGGAATTGCTCCTGCCTATTTGTGCTGGGACGTCAGTCTCTCCCTGCCTTTAGACTCAAAACTGAAACATTGGCTCCTCTTGAGTCTCGAGTCTGCCAGCTTTCGGAATGTAACTATACCATTGGCTCCCCTGGATCTCCAGCTTGCTCACTATAGATCTTGAGATTTCTTAGCCTCCATAATCACATGAGCCAATTCTTTACAATAAATCTCTTTTTCTCCCTCTTTCTATATATACTCAATTGGTTCTTTCTCTCTGCAGAACCCTGACTAATACAGTCATGGTACAGAATCCTTCTTGTATATGGCCAGATTCAATTTGCTAATATTTTGTTGAGGATTTTTGCATCTATATTCATAAGAGATATTAGTCTATAGTTTTCTTGTGATGACCTTGTCAGGTTTTGGCATCAGGATAATACTGGCCTCATAAAATGAGCTGAGAAGTGTTCCTTTCTCTTTTTTTTTGAAAAGTTTTGGAAGAATTAGTATTAATTTTTAATTAATACTCTTTTGTTTGATAGTCTTCACCAGTTAAGCCATCTGGTCCTGGGCATTCCTCTGTGGAATTTTTTGTTGCTGTTGTTATTAATTCAATCTCTTTACTTGTCATAGGTCTATTTGGAGTTTTTAGTTTTTTTTGAGTCAGTTTTGGTAGTTTGTATCTTTCTAGAAAGTTGTTTATTTTATCTAAGGAATTTTTTGGCATACTGTTGTTCACAGTATTCCTTTATAAGTCATTTTATTTCTGTAGGGTCAGTGGTGATGTCCCTTCTTTCATTTCTGATTTTAGTAATTTGAGTTTTCTGTCTTTTTTCTTGGTCAGATTAGGTAGTATATTGTCCATTTGGTTGACCTTTTCAAAAAACCAACTTTTGATTTTCTCTATTTTTTATCCTCCATTTCATTAACTTTTATTTCTTCTTGAGTCAGTCTCAGTAATTTGTGTGTTTCTAGGCATTTGTCCATTTCATCTAAGTCATCTAATTTGTTGACTTACAACTGTTTATAGTATTCTTTTATAATACTTTTTATTTCATTAATAGTAAGGTCCTCTCTTTCAGTCCCGTTTAGTAATTTGAGTCTTCTCTTTTTTTTCCCTTAATCAATCTAGCTAAAGGTTTGTCAATTTTGATGATCTTTTCAAAGAACCAATTTTATGTTTCATTAATTTTTTTCTACTGTTTTTCTCTTGGAACCATGTTTGAACTTAATTAATTAAGTTCTTAATCTTCTGCTCTGTTCTGCCCTTCTCTGGGAGTGGTAGGGAGGCTGTTAACATTATCCTATGGACTGTATCATCTGGGCTTTCTGGTACTCTGGCCTCCTGTTGCGTTCAGCATCAGAAGCTGTGGGGAAGAAGGAGAGGGTGGGGAGTATTCTTGCCCACTCCCTTCAGCTTGAGAATCTCAGTTCTGGCAGTTGCTACACACTTCCTGTCAGGAGGTCCTTCTTTCATGGATCCATTTCACACTGGACTCCTGAGACACTGTTTTCTCTCATTACTTCTTCAGGCCTGAGGATGGTAAATGCTGCTCATTGTTGCTAGTCTCTGGGCCTCTCAACATCCCTTGTTGCTTCCCTGAACATTGCCTACACTTGTGCTAATTGTCCCTTTATTAATTTCCCTTAAAAATCTCATCTAAGCATAACTTATGTTTCCCTCTGGGACCCTGACTGACAAACCAACACTCATTGGCTGAAAGTGCATAGTATGATCTGTTACAATATTTATCCTCCTGGCCAACACCCCTACTTGGGAAATTATATATCTATATCTGTACCTATATCTATATCTACATCTATCTATCTATAAAACATCAATAATAGATTATTTTTCAGGAAATATTTTAAAGAAAATAACCTTATACAAATCCATAATATAGAACAACTTTAAAAGATATGTAATTGTATAATTCCATTTATTTAATTTAAAAAGAGGCAAAACTAATCTATGGAACTGGAAGTCATAGAGTGACTATTTTTGGAGGAGAGAGGTGCAGTGATTGGGAGGGAGGATAATGGAGTCTTTTGAGTTGCTGGTGATATTTTGTTTCTTGATCTTGGTAGTGGTCCCAGAGGTGAGTTCACTTTGTGATAATTATTGAGCTGTATATTTAAGATTTGTATGGGTTTCTGCATGTGTATTATTCTTTGATTTTGAAAGAGGGAAAATTACAAAAAGATACAGATATTTCCTATTTTATTACAAAAATGAAATTTATGAGAAATCATTATATCTGTTCATTACAATGAAATCAAGTAAATTGGCTTTTATGGAATAGTTGAAAGTTTTTTCCAACCTCATTTTTGTACAAAGTTTAGACAAGCTTTTCAGCATGTGTCAGAATAGTAACAGTTCAAAATTTAAAAGCAAATTTGAGTCTGTTCTCTTCTATTAGTGCAAAATACTCTTTTGACTTTTTAATTTATTTAATCATTTATTCTTTTATTCAATAACCATTTTCTGAGTGTCTAGTATGGTCTACACCTTGTGCTTATGCAGGGAGAGTCAATAACGAAAAGAAAGATCCACGCCTCAAGGCATTCCTCTCTGAAGCAAACCCAAGAAAATGGAATTCAACATGATTCCTCTTGTAAGAGAAACAGAGACTCCAGGAGCCTGTGGACCTTTCGAACTCCTTCACTCAAATAAAGGGGAAGAGTTTAGTTGTTGATTTGGAAGTAGAGGTGGGGAAGTGAGGCATGAGAGAGGAATCATGAAATTCTGGAAAGCCACTCCTTTCTGGAAGTTCTGGAAGGCCACTCTTTTTTGAAATCATTTATCATTATTATTATTTGTGTGTGTGTGTGAGGAAGATGAGCCCTGAGCTAACATCCATTGCCAATCCTCCTTTTTTTTTTGCTGAGGAAGACTGGCCCTGGGCTAACATCCGTGCCCATCTTCCTCTACTTTATATGGGATGCCCCCACAGCAATGGCTTGACAAGCAGTGCGTCTGTCCACACCCAGGATCCGAACCCACGAACCCCAGGCTGCCAAAGTGGAGTGCACAAACTTAACCGCTACACCACTGGGCTGACCCCTGAAATCATTTATTTTGATAAAATACAGTTACTAAACTCCCCAAATGCTTGGTGCAAATGATTTTTTTTTCAGAAATACTAATTTCATTTATGGTATTTTTTAGTTCTGCAATTTCCATTAGATCTTTAAATACTAGTTCTCAGCTGAAATTCTACATCTTGTTTCCTGAGTATGTTTAACCATGATTATTTTAAATTGGATACCTGATAACCTTGATATTTCTGTGTATTTTGAATCTGTTTCTATGGGCTATCTTTGCTCTTGGTTTTTGGTTATTTGCTCACTTTTTCTGGCATGTTTGGTAATTTTATTAAAAGTAGGTTTTGTGTATGAAAAATTGTGGAGACTCTGGAAAAATGTTATCTTCCTCCAGGGATTTAACATATTTTTCTGGCAGGTAAATCACCTTGCTGAGACTGAGACTGAGACTGCTTTATTTCTGGTTTTTCCTTACCTGGGTGCAGCCCTTTAAGGATCTCAATAAAAGACTGGGTGTTTACCAGGACTCTTTCTCCCCTGGGTAGAAAAAGGGAGCTCCGAACTCCAATTTTTTTTTTTTTTTTTTTTTTGTCCTTAGTTCTTCAAGGTAGCAAACAATCTCTGAGTGATCTTTTAGCCTCTTAGAAGCCCTTTCTGCATGGGATCTTGGTCCCTCAATTCCTGACTACTACGATGACCTTGAAAGCCAATTTATCTCTTTGGGCTATTTTCTTATTAAATTGTAAGAATTCATTATACATTCTAGATACAGGCTCTTTGTCAGATATGTATTTTACCAGTATTTCCTCACAATCAGTGTCTTGCCTTTTCATTTTTGTAAAAATGATTTTGAAGGGCAAACTTTTTTAAAATTTTGAGTTGTCTAATTTATATGTTAAATTTTTATACTTCTTGCTCTTGGTGTAGTATTTAAGAAATCTTTGCCAATTTCAAAGCTACTAAGATTCTCTCCTATTTTCTTATAGAAGTTTTATAACTTTATAGGTTTTACATTTAGAATCATTTTGAGTTATTTTTTTATATGGTGTGAGGTAAGAGCAGAGTTCACTTTTTGCATATGAGTAATTGTTCCAGCACCATTTGTTGAAAAGGTTATTATTCTACACTGAATTGCCTTTGTATCTTTGCCAAAAATTAACTGATCATATATGCGTGTATTTCTTTCTAGACTCTCTATTCTGTTTCATTGATAAATATGTCTCTTTTTATGAAATACCATACTACTTTGATTACTATATCTTTATAATAAGACCAAAATCAGCTAGTGTAAGTCTGTCAATATTGCCCTTCTTTTTCAAAGTTGTTTCAGCAATTCTAAGTACTTTATATTTCCATATAAATTTTTATAACCAACTTGTCAATTTCTACAAAGATGTATGATAAGATTTTGATTGCGATTGCATTGAATCTATAGATTAATTTGAGAGAAAATGACATCCTCATAATATTGATTTTTTCCAATTCAGGGACACAATATATCTCTCTTATATCTAGTTTTTGTTTAATTTTTCTCAGCAACATTTTGTAGATTTCAAGTTGTACATACTTTTGTTAAATTTATCTGCATTTTTAGTATTTTGATGCAATTGTATATGGTATTATTTTTTAAATTTAAATTGCTGATTGTTTGTTGCTAGTATATAGAAATAATTCTTTTTTTGCATATTGACTTTGTTTGTGTCTTGCAACCTTGAAAAACTCACTTATTAGTTCTAATAGCCTTTTTGGTAGATTATTTAGGATTTTCTCTATAGATGATCATGTTCTTTATAAATAAGGGGAACTTTACTTCTTCCCTTCCAACCTATATACTTTTAAAATTTCTATGTCATAATGTAGCAAAAACACAAATTTTAAAGCCAAAATAAATATTATCAAAGAAAAGTACTGAAAATATGAGTGGGAAAAAGATAGTTATAGAGAAGAATCAATTACACATACAGGATATGAAAATATATTGCTTTAAATATGTCCTTAATGGATTAGATATATAGTTGGGTGGTACTAAAGTATGAGTTAGGGATCTGGAAGATTAAGATGAAAAACATGCTGGGCATCAGAGAAGAATAAAGAGAGACAAGAAAGGATAAGAAAAAAGTAAGGAAATACGGAGAAAAGAAGTTGAAGTTTCAACATTCATAAAATTGAAATCCCAAAATGAAAAAAGGAGAACAAAATGAATGAAATAGTTGAAGAAATGATCACTCAGAATTTCCTAAAATTAAAGAAAAATATAATCTCTGAGGTTGTAGATTCTCATAGAATATCACCAAGAATAGACAAAGAAAAACCTCACACCTAGAAACATAGATAGCAACATTTAAGAACATCAAAGAAAAAAAAAATTCTAAAAGTTTCCAGAGAATAAAGGATATTACCTACCCAAGAAATAAAAATCAGGTTAACATAAAACTTCTCAATAGCATCCCTGGTTGCAAGAAGACAGTGGGAAAATATTTTCATTATTGAAGGAAAAGAACTATGAAAGTAGAATACTATAGTCAGATAAATTATTATTTACTTATGAGAGCAAAATAAATATTTTTTTATAGTTAGGAGACCCAAAATTGTTTATCACACAAAATCAGTCTGAAAACACATGCATAGGATATAATTCAAGAAAAAGAGAACTAAACACAAGAATGATATGTGATATGAGAAATAAGGGTGAGTAAAGAACTGGTGTTTCTATGTGCAAGCACAAACACACACACACACACACAGAAAAGAAGAAAAATAAATACATAAAAATTAGAAGAAAAATCTAAACATTTCCAAAATGGTGGTTAGGAGATTGACTGGAATAGGGGCAAAAAAGAGGAAAATAAGAGAAAGGAAAAACAAAACAAATGTGTAGGTAATAAAAAAATAAGATGGCTTAAGTAAGTCCTGATAAAATAATGATTATAATAAATGTAAGTGGCTTCAAGTTTGCTAATCAAAAGACAAATGATCTCAAATTGAATAAATAAATGAGAATCAATAAAATGTTGACTATTATATAGTGAAAAGAAAACGATCTGTAAAGGGACAGGAAAAGATACATCCATTTCATCCCATATTTTGGAGAGCAATTTTGCAATATCTTGTAAATTTCCCAGGATCTAGGAATTCCACTGCTTGATCATATTGGTCAAGGTAAATATTGCCAGCTGCTTGTTATGGATTGAACTGTGGCCCCATCAAAATCCATATGTTGAAGCCCTAATCACCAGTACCTCAGAATGTAACTGTATTTGGAGATAGGTCCTTTAAAAAAAGTAATTTAGGTTAAATGAGTCTGTATAGATGGCCCTAATCTAATCTGACTGATGTCATGTGCTGCAGAATGATGTTTTGGTCAACGATGGACCACATATACCATGATGGTTCCATAAGTTAAGTGCCATATAGCCTAGGTGTATAGTAGGCTATACCATCTAGGTTTGTAAGTACACACTATGATGTGAGCACAACAATGAAACCACTAAAAACGCATTACTTGGAACGTATCCCTGTCGTTAAGCAACGCATGATTGTGTAAGAAGAGGAAATTTGTGCACTCCGAGAGATACGAGGGATGTGCATGCACAGAGGAAATGTCACATGAGGATACAATGAGAAGGCAGCCATCTACAAGCCAAGGAGAAAGGGCTCAGGAGAAACCAAACCTGTGCCAACACCTTGATCTTGGACTTCTAGCCTCCAAAACTGTGGAAAAATAAATTTCTGTCATTTAGGCTACTGAGTCTGTGGTATTTTGTTATGGCAGCCCCAGAAAACTAATATATTAGTGTAAAAACAACCTTAAAATATAGTAGCTGAACAGAAATTTTTTCTGTGCTCATATAAATCCCAATCTAGTATTCAGTGATGTCAGTCCATTTCATGATTCCAAGTCCCAACATGTTTTCATCTGTTGGCACCACCATCATCCACTGAGTTCTCCACTGCATTGACCGGAAAGCAAGAGAAGAGAAAGGAACTGGAGGATCCCCTATAGGAAGTTTTCACTAGCTGGGACTAGAAACATAATATATCACTTCTACCCACATTCTACTGGCCAGAAGCCAGTCACATGGCACCCAGCTAACAATTGTAACAGACTGTGGAATGTATTCCAGCCACAGTGTGTACAGAGGAAAATGAGAAAGAAATCGTTTAGCACATAGAAGTCCCAGCCACATAGATACCTAAGTTAGAGAAAATCTCACACATATGAATAAAGATGTGTAAAAAGATGTTCAGTACAGCATTGTCTGAAATAGCAAATGGTCAGAAAAACCTAAATGTTCAATAACACAAAACTGGATTAAAAAGCAGATGTTGTTAAAAGACCTCAAAGCACAAACCATAAGGCAAAAACTTAATGAATTTATTTGCATTAAAACATCAATGGTGACATCAAGATAAGAGTCACAGACTGGGAGAAGGTATATGCAACATCTAAATTTAAGGACACATTTGAGAGCAAAAGAGGGTCCAATTAGTTATTAAGCGAGGACAATGGGCATAAATCTGACACATAGTCAGCTTATCTAAAACCAACAAGGTATTAATCACTAGAATACTCACATAATCCCTATGAATCAATAAGAAAATATAGAAAATCCAACAGGAAAGGGGTGGAAGAGGGAAGAATTGAGAGTTCACAGAAAGGAAAACCGAGTGACTAGTAAGTATACAAAGAGTTCTTCAACTAAAGTAGTAATAAGATAAATGCAAAAGAGAAAACACCTTGCATCCACCAGATCTGCAAAAATCACAAAGTCAGATAACATCAAGTGTTCATTAGGATGCAGGGAAATGAGAGCCCGCATGCACTTCTGGTGGGTATATAAATTAATAATGCCACTCTGAAGAGCACCATGGCAATACATTGTGAAGTTAAGAATACATTTACCACACGACCCAGTAATTCCATTTCTGGGTACATGCTGTAAGTGGACACACATGAGGATAGTCACTACATTAAGGGTTGCAGGCAACCTAAGTGTTCATTACTAAGGGAAAGGAGTAATCAAATATGATAGGTACATATTGTAGAAATACCATGAAGTAGTTAAAAGCAATGAACTTTACTAGATGAACATATATGTACAGAAGGATCTTAAAAACCTAATAATGAATTTTAAAAGTAAATTAAAGAATGAAACTGATGGTAAAAACCATTTATGTAAATTAAAAACACATGCATACACAAAATATTTGTCAAGTTTGTACGCATATCCAAAGACATATAAGCCCTCAGAGTGACTGCCTATGGAGGGGGAAATAAAGAAATAAATCAAGATTTGCAGAGGCTTTGATTGGACTGCTGATGATAATGGGTCTTGAATTGGTGAGAGGATTAGATCAGAAACCTGCATCTAAAATTCCCTCCCAAAAACCCTAAATAAAGAGGATGGGATGTTGAGGCACACAGGCAGGAGGACAGACAGTCAGACTGGCTAGAAGATGGGAAGAAAGTAAAAACGAGTCCCTCCAATTATAGTCAATTTTTGTTAAATTGGGGTGGTTTGAAAACTTAAGAACAAAACAAGCAGAACACTGTCCTACAACACCACTGGTTTTGCAGGGTGTGAGGAGCTTTGTGGGGTTTGGGGTGAGCTTTCCTTTTTATTGAGCAACACATGGAGTGGTTTGAAATGCTAAGCATGGTTTGCCACAATGAATGCCCTATACTGTAATTAAACCATTGGATTAGAGGCCTGTTTGCCCAGTTTAATGTGCTTTGTGAAACTTGGTGTTTGCCTTTTGTTGTTGCTGAATCTTTCTGACAAGCAACTGGGGGGAGGGTCTCCGGCACTAGGCTTAGGCAAGCCCTGTGCGCTCTGTCAGATATAAAGCACTGCCCTGCCATGCCTATTTGACTTCAGTTACAAGTGTTGGCTTGGAGATGCTCAAAGAGACAACAAGAGGTATTTAGGATCTGTGGTCCTTTGAGATATAACATTATAAAGCAGCCACAGAAACAAGTCAGCCTATTAAGTTAGGCCATAAGCACAACTAGCCAGGGTGCTCCGGGGTGCATAGTCGGGAGATGCACACAGCCCATACCGTGCTCCATTCCTTTGTATCCTCACAACACCCAGGGCCACGTTCCTTCCACAAAGTTTCCTAAAAGAGTTTTGTTGATTAACTGCTAAACACACACACAGACACGTACACAAACCTGAATCTCAAGTCTGCACAAACATTATAATGTTCGTGGAGTTCCAAAATTGCGAAGAATTAGTTATATATTTTCTTGGGCAGAAAACAGTCTGTGGAAGATACACCTGACAAACACTTCGAATGATGCCAACTACTACAAAGTGACAGATGACAGAGTGAAACAAAAGGAACCAATTTTAAAGGACAATAATTTAAAAAAAAGCAGCAAACTCATGAATGGCAAGAGAAAATGCAAAACTATCAGAACTAAATGATTTAAAATATCACAGGAAATAGTGGCTAGTGAAAGGTAGGGATTTAAGCAGCAGCAAGTTCAACTTTTAACTGCATTTTAAGATGCTCTTCTGGTTCCATGTACACCTCCGTCTACTACAGTAGTTCTCTGCTCTCTCTTACAGTAAAACTCCTCCAAAGAATTGTCTCTCCTCACTGTTTTGACATCCTCATTTCCCATTCTTTCCTGAAAATGCATCAAACTTTTGTTCTAGCCACTCCATGAAATTGCTCTTAGCAAAGTCATTAACGAGCTCCATGTTGCCAGATGAAGTGCTCAATCCCAGGTTCTCTTCCTAACTGACTTCTCAACAGCATTTGTTTGCTCCTCTTCTTGAAACGGCTTTTAACCATTTTTTAAATGTCCACTTCCAAATACTTTTAGACTCACACAGGAGTTGCAAAAATAATTCAGAGGGTTCCTGTGTACCCTTCACCCAGCTCCCCCTGATGATAGTACCTTTCACAACCATAGTACAGTTACGCCCGAAACTTTTAAAAATTGCTCCTACCTTCTTTCAACTCTTTCCTCACTTGGTTTCCATTATACCGTCTTCCTGCTTTTCCTTCTTCTCTCAGTCTCCTATGTGGATTCACCTCCTCCTCCTGCCTATTTCTAAATGTTTGCCTGTCCCAGGGCTCAATCTTTGTACCTCTTCTCTTTGTAATTTGAATTCACATCTCACATGAACTTGCCTAGTTCTATAGCTTTAGATAGCATATATATGAAGAAATTTCTAGATTATTATCTCCAGCCTTGAACTCTCCCTTGAATTCTTGGCATGTATATCAAACTGCCTACCTAACCTCTCCAGCTGGCATCTAATGTGTATCTCACTTTCATCGGTGAGCTCACTCAAACCCTGTCATCCAGCACTTTCTCCCACCTTCCCCTCTTAGTAAATGGTTCCACCATTTGACCATGCACTTAGGCTGAACACTGGAATTGTCATGGACTATTCTTTTTCTTTTATATAACTCCATTTATTCTAACAATATATCCTATTGGCTCCAACCTTCAAAATATGACCTGTATCTGAATAGTGCTAACTACTGCTTATCTCTACCATCCTAGACCAAACCACCTTCAATCTCTTTCCCAGATTATTGAAGTTACCTCCTAACTGGTCTCTAGGCTCCCACCCACACTCCCTAAAGCTTATTCTCCACATGGCAGTCAGAGATTCTTTTAAAATGCAAATTATGTCATGTTTCACTCTTCTACTCAGAACCTCTCAGTGTCTTTCCATAGTTATAAATCCATTACTTCCATAGAATAAAATCCATCACTTGTCATGGACTACAAGATCCTATATGATCCACTCCATCTTCTCCCACCAACTCTCCAGCTCTTAGCTTGTGTAGTCTCCTGGTTATTCCCAAAACACCTGAGCATGTTCCCACTTGTGGGCCTTTGCTCTTAGGCTTATCCCTGCCAGGAACACATTTTCTTAGCGATTCCCACTTAGGATTCTGCTCATTCCTTCAGAGAAACCTTCTCTGACCACCTTTCTGAGGCAATATCCCCTCTCCCATAGCTCTATCCCTATCTAGGCTTGTTGTTCTTAATAAGAATCTAACATCTGGCTGGCTGGTTGGTTGGTTGTTGGTTGGTTGGTTGTCTGCCTGTCTTTCTATCTCCCACACGAAAATATAAACTCCAGGAGAACCAGGACGTTGTCTGATTTCGGTTCACAACTATTCTCTGCATGACATACAGAAGGCACTCAATAAATTTTTTTTTAATAAATACAAAAGCAAAGGATTGTATATAGAAATGCTCTCAGAGAACATAAAATATTTAAATTGGCAATGATGAGATTTGAAATCCAGGTCAAAAATATAAGATTTTTACACAGACTAATTGAAATTTCTGTCACTTAAGATGAAATGACTTTGTCTTTGGCCATCTTAGCCTTACTGCATAGCAAATAGCCATTAATTATAAATACCCTGGATTATCCATGGGGTGTGTGTGTGTGTGTGTGTGTGTGTGTGTGTGTGTGTATTTATACTAATTATAAGTATATCAATGTCAAACATTTCAGTTGTAAAATCATTTTCATTGGTTTATCTCAAATGGTTTGCAGGCAACTCGAAGTGCTATATGAGGTCCACCAATTCCCCACTATGTAAACTAAAGAAACATGGCAAACAGTTTAATCTCTGTCCATATGATCTCCCTCCTGGGTCACTGCTCTAACAATAAATAGACTCACTTGAGCAATGAAATCGTGAAGGTTTTAAATTATATCCTTGGTTAGCTTAATGATGTTATAAATATTTTCTTCTTTTGTTTTTAAGGATATGTACACATGAATGACATGTATAGACTCCATTCTTATTATCTGTATTTCTCATTCTCCCTGAGGCATTGTTCTATCCTTATATAATCCTTAAAGATAAAAAAACAATGACAGGTATATCCCAAACCAAAATATGATCTTCCTATCCTTTCTCATTTTCTCTTTGTAAATTGGTGTATTATGTTGCAACCTCTGAGAAAGTAGGTCTAAATTATAATATTTGGGGGCAAAAATTGGCTGAGTTCTCTGCATCAATATTCAATGCAGAAGATAAAAGATTAACAACATTTACAGACGCTCAAGGAAAGAAAATGTGGTCCTATGATCTCACAGCCTGAAAGTAAAAAGGATGCAGAAAAACAGTTTTCAACAGGCAAGAACTCAAGGACTATATTTCCCATGAGCCCTTTTTGAGGGTAGTATTAGAGATGAACTATAGTAACAAAAGAATGACCAGGAAACTATGACAGTTACACAGGAAGCAAACATTTCATATATTTAACTGGTACAAAATAAATAGAATGTAAAGGTTTTGATAAAATAGAAATAACATAAAAAATTGTGAGAGGAAAAGGAAAAGAAAGAAGGAAAATTATTATAAAGGTAATCAATGGAAAAGAAAAATATGAACCTTCCTGAAAAACTGTACACACATACATAAAGCAAAGAAAATAAACTACATAGTTAAATTTTTTAATTGTAGAAAATCAAAAGCATAAAACAGTATGCTAGAACTAAGATCAAATTTATTTGTCATAATGGTAACTATAAATGGGCTTAGCACACCTATTGTATTAGTTAGGGTCTAAACTGCTACATCAAAGAAAATCCAAAACAGAATGGATTAAATAAAGTAAAATTTTCTCTTTCTTGTAAAACTTTCCAGAAATGAACTTTCCAGGATTGCAGGGAAACTCTATTCCATAAGGCCTTCCACGTTCTCAGATTCCGTCTACCTTGTGGCCTGGACATTTGTAGTATGTTGTTCTCACCAGCATTATCTATGCTGGCTCGTCAGTCACATAACCCCAAGAAGGGGAACAAAGGAAGGCCAGAGCAAGAGGCTTCCTCTTTTAAAATAAAGTTACACAATTTCCTTCCACTCATGTATTTAATCATGTGGCCAAGTTTAATTGCAAGGGAGACTGTAAAATAGTGCTGGAATTCCATCCTGGCATTTCTTAGGAAATTTATGCTTTTCTAAATCCCAATCCCAAGAAAATCTGTCAAGAAATTAGGAAAAAAGAGGGAAATGTAAAATTTTCTTACAGGAATCAAAATCTTACAATCAAAATCAAGACATGACTGATTTGAAAGAATCCACTGACATCAAGTTGAAAGGAAGAATAGGAAATGCTGACTTGTGGAGTTAAAGATTTAGGTGGACATTTCCAGGGAACCAGGACAGGAGCATTTAGGAGAGAAGCAGTCACAGTTCAATCAGTGAGTCTTCTTCTTGGCTTTTGCTGTGTTATGGAGAGGAGAGAGCTACAGAGAGAGAGAGACAGCAAGTGCTCTGGATATCTACAGAGGGTTCCTCTTAAGTCTTCACCTAGGTAATGTTTAGCACATGCATGTGAGGAAATTACTTAAAGCTGGAGAAAGAATCAACCAAAGGATTGGAAGGAACAATCCTTGGAGCTTACACAAGACCAAGAACAGTTTCTGTTCCAGAAACTATCATCCAGAGTGGAAAACCTCATAATTCAAGGGGCACCATGCAGAGCACTCAGAGGGATATTGCCTTAGTATTGGAAAAATTTAGCGCTAAAATAAATGCTGCTCTGGCCCTGCCTAACAAAGCTTAAGAGCAAGACCCCCAGAATATTCATACTGTTTCCAAGTAACTTAACTGAGTCCCAGAAGAAATCTTAAGAATATTTACACAAATACAAAGATATCAAGCATGTGACAAAGTATAATTCACAATGTCTAATACTCAATCAATAATTATCAGGCATACAAAGAAGCAGGAAAATATGATTCATAATGAGGAGAAAAATAAATCAATTGAAACTGACCCAGAAATGATACAGGTAGTAAAATTAGTAGACAAGGACATTAAAACAGTTATTATAAATTATTCATTTTGTTCAGGAAGCAAGAGAAAAGATTGAGAATGTTAAGTAGAAACATGAAAGAGACCAAATCAAAATTCTAGAAATAGAAAATATACTTCTGAGATGAAAAATATACTGGATGGAGTTAATAGCAGATTAGACACTGCAGAAAGAAAATATTAGTGACCTCGAAGATATAACAGTAGAAATTATCCAAAATGAAATATAAAGAGAAAAATTCTCAAAAAATAAAGGTAACAGAGCATCAGCAAAATAGACTTGTAATTGGTGTCTCAGATGGAGATGAACAGGAGGATAGAAAAAGAATTTGAATCAATAATGCTTGAACATTTCAAAATTTGATTAAACTATGAACTCACAGATCCAAGAATCCCCACATGCAAGAAACATGAATAAAGCTACAAAGGACATCATAATCAAATTGCTTAAAACCAGTGATAAAGAGAAAATCTTAAAAGCAGTCAGAGAAAAAAAGATAAGTATTCTTCCTGTGAAAAACAATGCAAGCCAGAAGATAGTAGAGCAGTAAAGCACTGAAAGAAAAAAAAAGGAGGCAATCTAGAATTCTAAACCCAGCAAGTGTTTTTCAAAAAAAAATGTGAAAAAAAGACTTTCAGGCATACAAAGCAGAAAGAATTAATCAGCAGCAGACATGTAGCACAAGAAATGTTAAAAGAAAGTCATTAAGGTAGAAGGAAAATGATTAAAGATGGGAACCTAAGTCTACGCAAAAGAATGATGAGTATTGGAAATGATATCCATGTGGCTAAACATAAAAGACTTGTTCATTACTTAAATCTCTTTGAAAAATAATTGTTTAAAGCAAAATACTATTGTAAGGTTTATAACATAACATATTCTAAATGTTTCTGCATTTAAAAATGTTCAAAATACATGAAGCAAAAACTTATAGGACTGCAATAAGAAATAGACAAATTTACAATTACAGCCAGAGATTTCTCCTGACCCTTCTCTCAATAATTGGTGGAACAAACTGAAGAAAATCAGTAATGATCTAGAAGACTTAAACAACACTACCAGGGGGCCGGCCCAGTGGTGTAGCAGTTAAGTTCACATGTTCCACTTCTGTGGCCCAGTCAGATCCTAGGCGCCGACCTACTCACTGCTCATCAAGCCATGCTGAGATGGTGTCCCACATAGAAGAACTACAACTCTACAACTAGGATATACAACTATGTACTGGGGCGTTGGGGAGAAAAAAGAAAAAGAGGAAGATTGGCAACAGATGTTAGCACAGGGCCAATCTTCCTAAAAAAAAAAAAAAAACCACTATCAACCAAATTGACCTGATTGGCATTTGTAGACCACTCTACCCACCAACAGCAGAATACACATTTTGTTTTTAAGTGCAAGCAGAATATTTATTAAGATCGACCATGTTCTGGGCCATAAAACAAATCTAACCAAATTTAAAAGGATTCAAATGATAAATTATGTTCTCTGACCACTATGGGATTGAATAGAAATCAGTAAAAGAAAGATATGTGAAATACTCCCAAATATGTAGAATCTAAATAGCACATATATGCAAGTGTATTGCCTACTCAAAAATTAATGTTTTTTTTAAAGCAATAGGGTCAATTTTCTTGCACAGTTGACAAACAGCGATTAAGGTGATTTCAAAGAGACATTCCCAAAATATTCTGAGCTTTATTTGAATAGATATACATTCTCTCAAGAGTACTGCCATAAAGTAATTGTTATTTGGGTGTAGAAGTTTGGTTAGTTTGCTAGAAAATCAGGCATATTCCTATATAGCCCCATAGTATAAAAAATTTCTCAAAATTATTGAAAAGGCAAAATTAATACTCTACCAACAGACTTGTTACCAGAGCTGATATTCGTTGCCTTTCTCTCAGAGAAGAAAAATAAATTCGTACATTTATCCTTGCTTTGGCTGAATTGCTCAAGTACTCAACAAGTACGTACTGCACCTAGTATGTGCCAGAGATTGTTTTAATATAGAGCAAGAAAAAAGTACAGTTCTTGCTTTCATGGAGATTATATTCTAGTGGGGTGAGTGGGAGGGATCCATCCACAATAAACAAAAATATAATCCATCAGGTGAAAAATGACATGGGACAAAATAAATCAGGCCAGGTAGCAAGAGATATTGATGGGAAGGACCAGGTGGAAGAAGAATGTTTCCTGACACAATGAAATATTTTTTTTTTGAATTTTTTAAGTTTAGGGTTAATTTTAGTTGTCTTTGAATAAAGTCATCATTTAATCAAACTTTCTAGATTTTTTTCAGAATTTTGTGGAAGTGCAAAAGGGTAGAGTCCCCAAAAGGCAAAAATTCAAGCATTTTAAATAGATGCCAAGGAGAGCTCTCTAAAACAGCAGCATAAAAGATGGAGGAAGCTGAGAGATGGCTGCGAAGTCAGCAAATGGCCAACTACTTGGTCTCTGAGGCCTATTCTTGTTACGGGCAGCTCATGACAAATAAATAAATAAAATAAAGCATACCCACTTCTCAACAAATTATTAGATATTACTAAGATTCCTTAGAAGTCTCCTTAAAGGGCCCTTCTGAAATTGGTTATCCAAACAGGTTTCCTTCTTCTGATTTGTAACAGTAAAAATGAGGTAGTACATATAAAGATGAGAATTTTGCACAGTAGGGTATGGCACTATATCTTATTAAACGTGATCAGTGCAATTCACTCTTCTGATTGAGTGACCTGGACATATATAGTTTAGAAAGTCTTTCCAGGTGATCTTAATTAGCAGCCCAGCAAAGGATCACAGACTTCCATTTGAGAATTATTGACCTACTGCACTGTCACCACTGGCAGAATGAGGCTTGATTCATTGCAAAGAGGCTGGTATAGGCTGTGTGCACATTCCAATATAGAAATTATTTGGAAGGAGAGTCAGTTTGGGGTCAGATCTGATGAAAAATTAACATACAGTATGGGGATTAGACTTTTATAATTACTTGAAAACATGTTTTACCGATGATCAAAATGATAATTCTGCAATTGTTTCTTTACTCGATATGGTATTGTTTTTCCTCTGCTTCTTTCAAACCTTTTGAAAAATCTTGCCTTTTACATTGGTTGGTACAGGGTATCAAATACTGTATCCTGCAAAGTTCTGATGCTAGAAGAGTCAGGGATGGCCAGGAGAGAGAGAGAGTATGTGTGTCTGTATTTTAACCTAGGATTTCCATTCATGACAAACTTTACCAGCACTACACCATCCCTCACCTCACACACACACACACACACACAAACACACACACTCTCCCTCCAACACATTCTAGTGTTTGAGTTGAATAAATAGCCTGGTGCCTGCCTCGCTGAGCTTGAAGACATCCTTCCCAGGCCATTTGCCCCAGCTCACATTCCAGTGATTCCAGAATATCAAAGTCTAGTTCAGCATGGCGTGAGCATCCCACAAACTATTTCTGGCTGGATGGCACATGTACTGTCCAGTTTTCAGCTGGTGGTTTGCAGCCACATGAGACCTGCATATGTTATCTAGGTGGGATGGGTAGCAACGACAGAGAATCGGCCCTAAATGGATTTGCCATCTTCAGACAACAACTTTTGAAATGGTACAGTAAACTTGGACAGCAGATGCTTCTAATTGCAATTTTTCTTGGTGAAAAGATGTGCACGGTAAATCTTATTCCCCTAAATTCTATTATAATTTGAAGGTCCTTAAAACTTACGGTAAATGATCAATATAATAGTATACTGTGAATACCCTTCTTGGGAGAAGTGAGCTTTTTGTTTTCAGCATGATAGACATCCAGGAGCTTTTACATCATGTGGTGAAATGAAAGATTCAAAAAGTTTGAGAATCACTGGATGAGGCCATGGAGTTTTCTGAATGGTTAGGAGATTTCTTTTCAGGATTTACTATAATCAAAATGTAGCATTGTTTTTTTTCCCCACCATGATAAGTGGCAAAAACTTGCCACCAAAGCTAAGACCTTTGGCTTCCTCGCTGGGGAACTGGTGGGTCCAGCCATAGGGTTGAACTTGCATCCTAAGTAGAATTAGGGAATGTGTTGGACAAAAATAGAGACTGGATCAGTGGCCAGTGCATTTGTTTGCTCTGACCCAGTGCCTATATTCCTCGTCTATGTGTGTTGTTTTGTTGTGACTCTGTCAAGAACAAATAGTTCATAAAGGGGTCAAAATTACAAGGAAGAGCCAGCTTGGAATCTGGGAGTTTCCTGCACCACATGAAAACACTGCCTGCATGCCACAGGTGTACTTCACAGCAGCACAAAGGAAACTATGGCATCGCAAAGGGCGTGGGAGGGAAGAAACACAGAGAGACACAGTAGTTATGTTCAAGGAAAAAAACCAAACATGTTTTTCCTTGAAAGAAGACTACAACTTATCTCAAACCTAAAATCTGTATGGCTCTGAGAAGTTCTTACACACAATATCTTGATGAAAGTCCTTGGTGTAGACCATTAAAAAGCAGAAGTACTCACTGGTACTCTAATATTCTTTATACCTCTTTAAAGTTCTGGGCAGCTTATCCTGAGTGGGTGAGTGGCAGATACACCATCTGATTTTAACCACAGAAACCTCTGTCACAGTAACATAAAAGGGCAACGCAGAGGCTATGAAATCAAAGTGCGCTCAGGCTTTGATGTGGGCAGGGTTTCCTGGTGCCTGTGAGTGCCAACTTCATAGTACATTTCACCACCTGTGACCGTCAGTGGCCACTGATCTTTATCTACCTAGGTTGATTCACTTGCAGGTGCAAGGTATTTAGGTCCAACTTAAAATGTGTAAGTCTCCGTTCACAGATGCTGTGCCTGAATCCCACCCCAAAACCACCCCCAAATAAAGAATTCAGGGAGAAGTTTGAACGCTTGTACCTCACTCAGCCTAATATGTTCAACTCAAGCTATCAATTTGCCTGACGTTTTATTTCCATACCCAATAGAACGCCTCGCCTTCAAGTGTCAGCCCAATAGGAGCACTGGCTGGCTGGTTTCCAGATTTGTATGGCATCAATATAATGCCCCAGTACAATTGTCTGGCATCATCAGCTGAAGCTACTATGGCACTTTTGGGGTTACTCTTCCTGACTAGGTCAAACGAAAGTTCAGAAAATATTTAGTTCCGTCATATAAACTAGAAGGTGGAAAAAACTCAATAGGTTGACATTACAATTCAACCCCAAATCTGCAATTGAAATTAACTTTATTAAAATCAGTCTCAGTCAAAGTCAACATCTATTAGAATAGTATTTTTCTGAGATTATAAACAAAACTACTTTATTACTATTCTGTAACAGTTCCTCATGGATATGTAGGCAGATTGAGCCTGTCTGAAGACTTCTCTTCTATATACCCTCAGAGTACAGAAAAGAAGCAAGGAGAGATGGTTAGAACTGAAAGGGACAAGAAGACTGAGCATCTCAGGACACATTGTTTAGGTCACTTAGAGACACAGCAGCCAGACCGAACCTGGATGCTGAATCACCTCTCTCAGAAGGATGATCTCCCCACATATTTCTATAATTAAATTGCTTTCTCTTCATCTACACCCTCATTATCTCCTGCTTCATGCAAATTAGAATTTTTTTTTTTTTAAATAGGAAAGATACCACATTTTCAGAATGCCAAATCAAAACTCAGAGTCTAAAAAAAGAATTTTAGTCTAAGGATTTTATGAATCAATTCATCTATAAAGTTGGACCAAGCTAAAGAAATTAAGCTACATTTACTATATATTTAACAATTCTCCTCTACTGCAAAGATAAAATTTTTCAAAAAGAGGCCTCAGAGTTGACCTTGCTAAGAGCCGTAAATCCTAGAGAAAGGAGTGTGGGATGTGGAACAAGATCTCTTTAGGTTCAAATCTTGGCTCTAACAGTTGTTAGCTGTGTGACTGTGAGTAAGATTATTAATCGCCCTGAGCCTTGGTGTCTTTATCTGTAGAATGAGGCGAATACACTGTCTTACTGGGTCATTGTGAATATTAAGGGTGGAATACATATGAGCAAGGCTCCCAGCCCAGTGTCTGGTATATAAGGGCTCAATAAATGTCTCTTTTACCCTCTTGCTTCTTTTTACTTTTTCTCTCTGCCAATTATATAAAGCCATTAGTCTTTTCACAAGTTTTCACAAAGCTACAGTTGATGGGATGTGTACGAATTATTGCCTTAGGAAAACCAACACGACCCTACATCTCCTGACCTCCAGGCGATGATAGGGGCTCTAATACTCCAGCTGATCATGAAGAAACTCATTTATTTCTTCCATGAAGCTTTTCTTGATTACAGCAGCCCTCGTTAACCTCCTCTTCTGCTACTGACCCATAACAACTAAATCTTGTCCCTCACAGCATTGCACTTCACCCTACACTCTCTCGGGCATTTTGGTGACCAGTACTGGCTTCCAAATAAAACTGAAACTTCTTAAGTTTCAGGTACAGTTAAGTCAAGGTACAATTTCTTCTTGTTCCAGCCTTGAGAACAAATTGATATTAATGGATTAATCCACCTAAGAAGCACAATATTTAGTCCTAGACTAAACAGTCATTACAAGAACCTTAACACTAACAAAAACAATAATTTGGAGTATTCCCATAAACCCTGAAAACTAACAAATTCCATTTGTAATCTCAAACAATTAAATACGTTCTTGAATTAAGTACAATTTAATTAAATATAATTTAAATTCTTGAAGTCTTGAGTTAAATGCAATTCTCAAAAAGCTTTTCTGAGACTATATTTGAAAGTAAAATGCATAGTGTTAATTTTCAAAGGATTGATTAAATGAGTATTTTACATACATTTATATGAGAAGCAATTAAATGTCCCTTTCCTGGGAATTAAATTTCTTAGGGAACCCATTTACATCTGATTTATTCAAACACTACTTATAGGGTAGATTTTAAGAACTGTGTGATGTAGTGTATTCTCTCTCTATTTTCCTAATGCAAAAACATTGAGTTTCTTGCCAAAATAGTTTGAAAATAAAGAGAATTTAGTAATACTATAACAATTCTAGACTTTCTATTACCCAAAGGTATATACTGTCATCCACAGAGATGGTTGTGTGATTTTGCACTATGGATCACTTTTTTTTTTTCTGTGGAAGGAGGAGGAACAACTTCCCTATTGAAAAGTAGTGTAGGAAATCCAAAATGGAAGCTTATTTGTGAGGGTTGTGGTTGGAAAACTGGTCACTATTCACTTTTTGAGATTTTTTGGAAAGTCCCTTCCCTGCTCCTTATTCCCACAAAGGATGAAAAATAGACATCACGTGAATTGGAATGTACACTATCATTGTATTTTTCCAGTTAGCAAATATTAATCTATTTAGACATCACTGACAGCTGTAATGTAATGTATGTATATATGGTGTGTACATCCACACACACACACAAAGGTATATACATACAGACACACACACATAAATATGTACATGGTTCAATTGACATTTTTCTCTTTTATATACTTTAATAAGTTGTCCAGTTCTTTCTTTTTTTTTTTTTTTGTGGGCAAGACCAGCCCTGAGCTAACATCTGTTGCCAATCCTCCCCTTTTTGCTGAGGAAGACTGGCCCTGGGCTAACATCTGTGCCCATCTTTCTCCACTTTATATGGGATGCCACCACGGCATGGCTGACAGGCAGTGCATCGGCGGGTGACCGGGATCCGAACTCGCAAACCCCGGGCTGTCAAGTGCGGACTAAACCGCTGCGCCACCGGGCGGCCCCTAGTTATTTCTTAACTACTTAAATGGACATCATACTGATTTCCTTAGTGATATCATTGCCTAACAATGTACAAGAACAAAAAATGTAGCAGGATTTCCTTCTTGAAGCCATACAAGCAAAACTGAGTATTTTTAATTGATTCAAATTGTACTGGTAAGAAGTGACTGGGATTGGAAATGACTCCAGAGAGCATCCAGAAAGCTAGTCATAGGCAGATGGGCAGATGGGCGGCCTTCTTTAGCAATCCTATGCTTAATTAGAGTCTTTCCCAAACTATTGGCATGGGGGGGGTAACTCACCCAACTTGTATGGCTCAGGTACCACGTGCACCCAACATAATGACAACAGCTCGCTTTGGAGATCCTTGTGGAGTTTCCACCCCATTCTCTGGGAATGAGCATCCTGGGGTTCCCTTCTTCACACTTGTCAGAGCGTCAAGGGAAAACTTACCACCCTCACACAAAAGGACTACTGAGGCGGCCGTGAGTCAGCTGGAAAACATACATGGCACTTTCTCAACTTGTTTCTTTCCATTGCTGCAAAGAGCATGTCTTTTAATTTGGATTTCCACTAGACAAAGGAAGGGCACCACTTTGACAAGCATTTACAAGTGGGCCTTAAGGCATGGTGGAGTCTAGTTCATTAGGAACTAAATTTCTAGTACACACCTTGATGGGTAGATCTGGTTCATAAAAATCAGGCCCAGTTATTTCGTGCCTATTTTATACCTAGCTGAACTCTTGAGTCCCTTGAAACCCTGAAAGGCCTATGAGGAGGACGGGGTGTGGGGGGGTGTAGGGGGTGTCCTACTCTATTTACAGTGGGAGGTCTCCTCGCCACTTCTTCAGGCATGTGAGAATGATTGCTCAATGGAAACTAGTCCTATGCTGCATGTCACATGTAACATGTACTTGTATTTTAGTAAGTCAGTGTAGTTGATTCGAAGAGCTCTGTGTAAACAATAGCATAAAAAAGAACAATGAAAAAATTGCCCCTGGCAGATTGCAAAGGGAAATTCTGTTTTCAGTTTATTCTTTTGAGCTCTGTGTAAAGGACATGAAGGGATCCTGAAACCCTTCCTCTTTCCTCTCTCTCTCCAGCTAATGCTGTTATCCAGTCTCTGAGCTGCCAATGCACCATGAGAAATCCACTCATTGACATGACAGAAAGGGCAGTCGTACAGCAGAAATCGTATGGTCTGTTGCAATAAATTACAGGTTTCCTTTTCATGTTCAGCACAAGAGGCGGCCCTCGTGCAATTAGCTACAGCTGGTTAAAGAAAGAAACCATGCATCTGTGGACAGATCAGACTGAGAACCAACTCTTATTTTCTGGCATATATCACTATAGGAACAGAGACCTCATTTTTGTTCCTGATCATAAGCCATTTTTAAAACTTGTACTTCCCCCTACTGAATCACCAAGACAGCGTACCATTTGGAGAAACAAACCTACAGTCACGTTTTTTCCATTAAGGTCACTGGTTATGACAAATAACTGAGTGCCTTCCACTTGAGTCTTATCTTCCTGGGCCTAGCCAAATCCTTCTTAGTATCTTAGCCTAATGCCGACTCAATTATACAATTGCCACTGTGTGCTGTTCTCTGACTGGAAGTTTATATGGTATGCTAGAGTCCTTCTAGAATGATGACATGTTTTATGTCTTTCTGATATTGTTGAATGATAATTTTCATGATATAATTTGTAGTTTATTTCAGAAAAATGAAAAGTGGGAACTCTCAGGAACTATTCTAATTGCACATATATGGGCCACTAGGTCATAAATATATTTATAATATATTCACATCACTCTATTATATAGAAGATGTAAAAATACTTTAGTACATGTACCAAATGAATAGCTTGTCCTCTAAGAGACAACCTAAGAAAATGCCAGTTATTATCAGTTCAAGGAAGGCACTGAGAGAAGTCTATATAATGCATGTACATCCTAATGACCCACTTCTTCATTGTCCTTGTAAGACTCCAGCTATATTTTTTTCTGCAAGTGAAGTCAGCCCTAGGAAGTCTTGGACTTCTTTCCCAGACCCACGAACTTAAGCTAATGCAATTTTTTAATCATTTCAATATTTGGAAAGTACCTGTGTTCTTACCAATCCTGGTCAAGGAAAGTAACTTTATAAGTGAAAGAGAGTAAAAGTCAAGAAAGTAAGACAACTCATAAGATTAAAATTGTCTACATTTAGCTCCTGGAACTTTTGGGGGCTCCTATAAAGTTATTAACAATTCATTTAGACACATTCAAACCTTACGAAAGTAAGAAGAGATTTTGCCTTGAGGTCTATTTGTTTAGCACAGAATAGAAAAATCATAATGGAAATCAGATGTAATTACTGATTCGTCCCCAAAATTGGCTCTGTTTGTTTTACAGAAAAGTAGTAAAGCTACTGACATTTAAAAGGGGGGGGGGGAAGAGGTTAAAAATAACTTGACAGTCCCCATGAAGATCACAGGGCATTTGTTGAGATGTCTGTAAAGCATTTGCCTGAAGATTTATTTTGAAAGTTCTGCTTAAAAGTAAAAGGCCGCTTGCTAGTCTCCCTCCCTTGTGTCGCAACCAAACTTACTGTGCCATCAGAACAAAGAAAACAATGATTGTCCTATTTTTGTTCATTAGGTTTAAGAGAGATATATACAGAGCGAACACCCTTTAAACAGCAAATCAATATTACATGTTTGGAAGGAAAGAAATGAACCAGAGTGTGTGCCCAGACAACAAATTGCTATCATCTCAAAACCTGTAATTTACTTGAAAATGGGCAGTTTCTTTGTACTGGACTTCCAGACTCCTTGGGCAATGAGTAACTTAAGTGTGAATGGAAACAGGTTGGAGGAGGGGGAATTATGAGATCTGAAGGCAAACATTTGCAAAATTGTGAGAATAAGCAATATTTCTTGAACTTTTCAAACTAGTTCCTTTTCTCCCCCCTCCAGAGAGACAAATTTTGCTCTTGAAGAAGGACCAGGTTAGAGAGATCCCCAAGAGCCAAAAAACTACATTCAGCATGCTTCTATTTAGTAAAAATCATCTTCCAATAAAAGCACAACCACCATGGAGCGAAAATAAGGAAAATTTAAATGTAAACTGTTATAAAGACCTACTGGGAATGATGGCTATCGAACTTTGAAGCGAAATAACCAATTCATTATGCCCAGAGACATTTCAAGCTGAGGAGGACAAAACACTAAAATCTGTACTAATGCCTACAAAATAGTATTGGTAAGATAAAGGATCTATCTTTCTCTTTATTTTGAAGTCTAAAAATAACAAATATTCTCTATTGGTCATTTTTTTAAGCATCATTCAGTCAAAGAAAGGTGACAAATTATGAAATTGTTAAATAAATATTGCCTGACAGTCAATCAATTACAAAGAAAGGAAATTGCCTGAATGTATATCTTTTATTTATACCTGGAGAAAAACAACACAGAGCTTCCTGATAATATTATTTTAATTATTTCAAAGGTATTTTGATAGTACTTGAAATGAGGTCATAAAATACGGAAGAAGAGGTTGCCAAATCCCCAAACACAGAACCTCAAACTACCCTTCAATAGATGATGCAAACTGATAGTTCTGATAAGACAATTAGTTCCTTTTAAAGACTCCCTAAGGAGGATATTGAGTTTCAGGTGACAATGAAGAGTTCAGACCTTATGAAAGTCCCGCCAAAAGTCTTTCACGCATGAGCATTCAATTTGTTTATGCTGTAAAACGTATTCAGGGCTTACTATTGCCAGTCACTCTGCTGGGCTACTTTAGTAAACAAGGCAGACAAATACTCCTTTTTCATGAAGTTTATACTCTAGCTGGGCGGATAGAAGATAAACAACAAACATAAGTAAGTCACACAGTATGCTAGGGAGTGATGTGTTATGGGAAAGGAAAATGGAGGGTAGGGTACAGGAGAGTGGGAGTAAGTTGGTAGTACATTTAAACAGGTTGACCAGGGAAAGCCTCATTTGAGCCCAGAGGTGAAGGAGGTGAGGGAACTGCACATGTGGATAATCCAGTTTCTCAATCTTAGTCCTATTGACATTATGGGCTAGATCATTCTTTGTGGTGGAGTCTGTCCAGGGCATTGCAGGTTGTGTCCCAGCCTCCCTTGCCACTATCCACTAGATGACAGTAACACACACCCAATCCCAGTTGTTACAACCAAAAATGTCTTCAGACACTGTTAAAAGTTCCCTGGAGGAAAAAAAAATCACGGTTGAGAGTCACTGGTCTGGCAAGAGCACAACTAGCCGAGTTAAGAAATAAAATGAAGTCGCGTGGAGTGGAGGGGAGGAGAGTAGGGGCTGAGGTCAGAGAGGTGATAGGAATGATCCTTCAGGGCTTCATAAGTCCATGTAGATCCTTTGTCTTCTACTCTGAATGAAATAGGAAGCCACTGGAGAGTTTTAAAAGGATTACTCTGGCTGCTGTGTGGAGAACACACGAGCGTGAGTGAGTGGGTAAGGGTAGAAACAGATCAATTAGGAGGCTATAAGGATCCAAGCAAGAGAAGATGTGGCCCCCACCAAGATAGTAAGAAGTGATCAGATGCGGGATATATTTTTAGCATAATGAATGCGATTTCCTATCATACGAAAGAAGGGCTTGAGAAAGGAATTAAAGAACCCTAAGCAACTGGAAGGATGGAGGTGCATCCGTTGACATGGGATTTGCAGTAGGGAGAGCAGGACTGAGAGGGCAGATCAGAGAATGCATTTAAAAATCACTCCTTTTCAAGTGAGAGACAGGAGAAAATTTATTACTGCATGTCATGATGTTTTAGATCAAAGCAATGGCAAAATTTTCACATGTGAATGTAATATTGGAAAGGAACAAAGAGAAAAACCTTTATCTTAATGCAAAGTCAATTCAAATGCTTCTCTTTGGTGCTAAAGGATTTTTCAAACTGAGTATTTTTCCTAACACAAGAATCTCAGTGTAGACATGCACTGTGTGTGTCTGCCCTGTGAACATAAAGTAGCATTTCTTGGATTGAGTGCATTCAAGGATATCTCAATAATGCTACAAGCTATCTTTTTTTCCTAAAGAGACCTACAATTGTTCTAAAATAAAGAGTTATTACTCTAAAATAAGTTTCGTTACCCAGAGTACTTTATTCTTTATTCTTCTGTCACAGCAGTGACCATGTTTGATCGCCAGCTGTCTGCTGTCTTGCGTGTCACCCCCACTGGACATGAGCTGGAGTCTATCTACCTCTGTATTCCCAATGCCTATCACCTAATAGATACTTAAGAAATATCAACTATGTGAATGAGTGAATGAAAGGATGAGTGCAAAGAAACCAAACTTCATGGTATACATTTACAGTATAGCATTAGACATACAAACCAATCTCACAAAGGCAGAAACCATGTCTCAGCTCCCTCTCCTTTCCTTCCCTTTCCCACTCCTCCTGCCTGGTGTCATGGCAGATGTGAATCAGTCGGACCTGAGTTGGAATTCCATCTCTCCCACTGACTAGTTATGTGAATTTGGATAAAGTACCACGTGACAGCTCAGATTCCTTGGTAGGCAGACTAGTTCCTGCAGAGACTTCCAACAGAGCAACAGTATGTCCAGAATTTTACAATCAGAAAATCTAAAAACTCAAAAGTAATTCTTTTAATTTCCACACACATGTGTATGGTTTTAGCTGCAGTGACACAATCTAGGGGGTGACAGTTCCTCTAAATGCCCTGAGACTGGCACTGTTTAGATCCCTAGGACATAGTGAATAGACAGGCTTGTCCTTGTCTTCATGAGGCTTTCTGACCAGCAGGGGAGGCAGACTTTAAACAATAATTACATAGATAGTTATTTATTTGTGGTTATGGTAAGTGTTGGGAAGGAAAAGAATGACATGGTGTACAAGAGGAATCCAACCAAAATTGGGGGGTGGGGGAGGAGGCTTTCCTGTAGAAGTCACATTTAAGCTGAAAACTGAATCATGAGTTGGAGTTAGGGGTGGTGTGGAGTTGGAGAGGGAATAAATTGGAGAATGAGGGGGTCAGGGAGAGAGAATTGAGGAAGAAGAGTGCTCCAAACCTAAGGCACTGAAGGGTCTAGTAAGGATCCGGGCTTCTGCATTTCTCCATCAATAAAATGAACATAATCCCCATAGGAGGTACTCAGCTAATGTTTGATGGATGAATGAATTCTTGGATTCCCTCATTCTGTTAGCTACACTTCACACACTTCATACACACACTGTCACACATCCCCTCAAATGCCACAGTTAACCACCCAGCAAGCCCAAGTTCCTGAGGAACTCGGGCTTCTGGTTTGTCAGTGTTCAAATGGCCACTTTGTCTTTAATCTAAGCTCTTCTGAATCACTCTTCAAAATACGATTCCATCTTTCACCTGCCAGTTGGCTCTGCTGATCCATCTTTTCTAGTGTATGTTGTATCCATGTGACTGGCGAGGTCACCAACTCATTGAGCGGTATGACTACTGTTGTCCTTATGAAATTACAGCTGGTGTCTGCTTTTGTTTTGCTTTAAATGAAGCCTACAGACTAGAGGTCTTTTTCAAAGCTTTACATTTTTCTCTTTAGCTCAGAGGAAACTAAATGAAAGGGGGTACTTCCCTTTTATGTAAAGAATCATTAGAGACAAGTGGACTCAACCAAACGAGGAAAATAAAACATGAAGACCTGTTCCAGCAGTCACATCCTCATTCCCTGGTGTTTCCACTAGAACCTCTATGGCTCATGTCTTTATGTTAACTCCATCATAAAATGTAATCTTTATTGAAACTTGGCATATAAAGTTTCAGCTCAGGGGTGTTTACTTCCCCCTCAAACTACATTTGCAAACTAGTCCTTTTTGAGAACCATTCAAATATTAAAACAAGTGAGACCAAACCAGCAACTCGTATCCTAATCCATTCTTCTATTGTAGTCACTTCAATACTGTTAAGAAAAGGAAAAAAAAGTCTGGCAAAGAATTTGTCCAACTCATTGTAAGTTTCTCTCATCACATCTATAATTCTGAAAATGAAATTGCCAAGATATTTAGAGGTTTACGAATTGTTTGAATTCTTACAAGTTTCACACATTCTATTCATGTCATCAGAAAGACTTTAGACATCCCTATTACTCTGGATAACCAACTAATTGTGCACATTCACAAGTTGTCAGCTTTTCTACATTTCTCTCTAAAAATTTTAAAATCTAATTTAATCAACCCAGACTCCAAGGGGAAAAAGTAGCATTTTATATTACAGGGCAAATTAAAATTAAATAGCAAATCTGGAAAATGCAGCCATAGCATACTGTTCATTTAATCCATATTGATTGAGTGTGGACAACGTGCATGCCTCTGTAGAGCAATACAAAAAATTAACATTTTACTCCTACTTTCAGAAAATGATGATCTAACTGAAGAGATATGATGTACAAAAATGCTACATAGCATTATGACACAATTTTCTCTGCCAAGGATGGCTAGTTAGAAGAGGCAGGTGTTTCTCTGGGTCCTGACCATCTTAACGTATAAGGTGTGCTAAGATTGATGCCAGCTTCCCAACTAGCTCTATTGGTATCATACCTCTCAGATTTGGAGATCATTCAGACTTGCTCGCCCTTGCATGTTTCGACAGCTCTGACCATGAGGCGCTGCTGATAATGAGCAGATTCCAGCCCCTCCTCCTCCTCCTCAAGTTACCCTTTATAGAACACCACAAGGAGCAGTAATAGAGGCTATCCAGACTCAAAGGGGATGAAAGACTAAATGAAAAGCCCCAGATCAGTCATCTAAAGGTGTTTCATGTCAGTGAGTATGCTCAGGAAGTGGGAGCACAAGTAGGCGTCCGAGATATTTCGAAACCCTCTGGGGAAACAGCAAGGTGTTACTGCCTGACCCTCAACTCTAAAAGAACCCTCACTGCTTTCAAATTCTGTGTTTCTGAGGCCGTATCTCAACATGCCTCTAGAAACCTACACACAACAAAATTTTTCACCCAGCTTAGAAACTCATTCCAACCAGTAAGATTCTCCTATTATTAACAGCATCTATTTCACTTAGAGATAGAATTGCAAAGATGCTGAAAAATGAATGAAGAAAGCAAAGATCACCTTAGGAAACAGATAGAGAATAGTGAATAGTGTTCATTACAACACATTTTTCAAACTATAGGTTGAGATCCTTTAGTTGGGGGTGAAATCAATTTGGTGAAACCAAATACTTTTGTAAAACAATGAAACAGAATAGGAAAGGAGATAAGAGAAGGGAGAAAATATCAGAGGATAGAGTATTATTTTATAGTACTTTTGTTTCAGTTATGTATATGTATGTGTATATGTGCCAAATCATAATGTCTTACTATGGGTCATGGTGAAAAACACTAAATTATACCACTGCTTCAAGATCCTCATCAAGCTAAATTCCTCAAACAACAACCAAGCTGCTATTGGTATGAACTTGGACCTGCCCCATGGTCATATCCCAACTCTCAGCAGTGGCAGTGGCTCCAGGATGCCATTTATTCCAAGGAATGGAACAAGAGAACACACTCAGACAAAGAAACACCAAATTCTAGTCAATGCTCCCAGCTAGATGACTCTGCAATACTCTGGACGTTTGTTTTTTCTTTCTTTGGAGGGAAGGTATTAATATGTATACTCGTTGATGAGGCTCTGCACTGAATCTTGGCTTCATAATACTGTTATAACAATAACTAATATGGACTGAGCACTTACCATATGCTTTATATACATTCTCTCATTTAATTTTTCATATCAACCCTATAAGGAAGGTTCTAACATTATCCCCATCTTCAGATGGCAAAATTAAGATTCAGAAGGTCAAGTAATTTGCTCAAGGTCCTCACGGTGATGGAGCCAATCCAAGTCTGAGATAATACTGTCATCATTCACGGCGTTGTTCATATAGAATAAGCCATTCACTGTTTGAACACCTCTTTCCTTTGCTTAGTAGGCCAATTGATCATAAAAGCAAACATTGATTGACGTCTTCTTTATATTTTACTGCCATTTTAAAATTCTTTTACTAAATTTGCATCCCAGAGGCAACTGGAAATTTTCAATAAACTAAGAATCAACTGAGGACACTAATTCATTGATGGATGGACTTGATTAATGTACTTCACAGTGATCACCTATCTGTAGGGCTGTACTCATCCAAATACAGCTCATCTACTATGATTGGAAAACATAATTTGGTTTGCAAGGCAAAATAAAAAGGTTTTTAAAATCTATTTTATTGCTCCTCTGCATTAATGCTTTAAATAGATGTCTATAGCACATATTAATAATAATCATTCCTTTAGATCTAAAGTTAGTAACTGTGGTTCTCTCTTTAAAACTTCCCTTTATACCTTGAATCTTATGCCTTCTTATTCATTCCTCTTAGTTTTTCCTCATTTTAAAAAGATCCCTTCAATTTCTGATTTTGTTTTGTAGGTATTTGGAGATCTGGTTTACTTGAAAACAATGAAGCAGACAGAATCCCCTGGGGGCAACTCACTGAGAACCGGGAGGTCCTAGTGGCACAATTAAACTGGCAACAAATCAATAGAAACAGAAGAGAAGAGGAAAGAAAACAATAATTAAAACATTCTGTCAAAAAATAGAACAGTAATTAAAGATGCAAACTATTGTTTTGCTCTACTAATTCCATTTTAATTTTCAATAGATTGCTGAAGACTGTAAAAAGACTGCCTTTCACAATATTCTAGTGTTCCTTGTTAGGTTGATAGCACTATGACTGTGTCACAACTGAATGGCAGGTATTTTCACCAAGAGAGGATGGGACAAAGAGTAAAATGGTGCCCTGCTTGTTGTATAATGTGAATAAAACCCTTTTTATGGTCATTCTGGTATGACCCATCATTAATCATGGTACGTGTGTTTACATGTGCACATAAGATGACATGTGATGATGAGGATGAAGATGAGGATGAAAGACATCTACTGAGTACCATGTAACAGGCACTTTGCTAAGCACTTAACATGTATTATCTGATTTAATTCTTATAATAAATTTAACACTTAGGTACTTGTATTATTCTTCTATTTTATAGTTGAGTAAACAGACTTAGAGAGTTAAAAAAAAAATCTTGCCCATGATCACACAGCCAATAATTGTAGGAACCAGGATTTGAATCCACTCAGACTCCAGAGCCTGATCTTTGAACCAGTATGGTTCAACTAGAGCTTCCCAAACTCATGACAAGGCCAGCAGAAGGAGCAGCTACAAGTTTGCTCTGCCCTTCACTAATCATTGCTAGACCATGGAAGAGATTGTGAGTATTCATTTTACAGGTACTCTGATTTCAAAGCTGTTAAATATGTGAGGGAGAGAAGAAGTGTGCCTTAGAACTCTTCCAAGGAGTTTTGCTGCAAAGGGAGGAGAAATAAGCTCTAGTTGGAAGGAAAACTGACCAAGAGAAAGTTTAAAATGCAAGAAAGAACAGCATGCGAGTATGCTGATGGACTGATTCAGGGGAAGGGGAATATTGAATGATGTGGGAGAGAATATGGAGAATTTCTGGAGTGAGATCCTTTGAGCGGTTAAGAGGAAATGGAAACTAGAGCAAAAGTGGGGGGGTTAGATTTGAGGGGAGCGCGGTGAATTTGATGGCAATGATAGGCAGGAGGCTGAGGATATGGTGTAGACGGCAGGTGGATAGGGTGTAGGGTGTCTGTAGAAATTCTTTTACAATGGAGAAAATTGAAAAATTATGAACAATCAGAAAAACTCCATGAGTGGGTAATGTTAAAAACAACAACTTAGAAATGCATACTGGAAGTATTTTCAGGTGAAATGATATGATGTCTGGTATTGCTTTAAAATACTCTAGAAAAAATAAAAAAGTGCATCTCACAGTTAATGAAATATGGTGATAACAATACCAGCTGACATTTATTGAGTACTCACCATGAGCCACTGTATTACATGTTTTACAACTGACCGTGATTCCTGGCTCTCTTGATTCTGTTTCCATTTGTGCCTATTCTCTCAGGAGGTTAAGAGACACTCATCTTGGCCTTTCCTACCCTATCATGTAAACACTTCCCTTCTAGACCCACAAGCCTGAAACCCTTGGCTGTGCATTGGAAACCACCAGTGAGGGTAGAGTGCGATACTGAAGATCATTTCCCTGCTCGGAGCTGTGCTCTTTTCATGGGCTGACCACCCTGCTCATACCGAACACATCCACGTCTTTATATCTTGGGCAATTCCTTAACTTTCAATTCTCCTACCTCCTTGTTTTATTTTTCTTCTCTGAGGCTAAAGAGACACCAGTATGGGGGCAGGGAACACAGAGTCCTATTCTGGGGCAACTTTATTGATAAATCTGTATCTACATACAGGCAGTATGATGATGTTATTGAAATAGTAATTAAGGCTTCTTTTTCATTTTAATTTGATAACCCCTGTAAAGACCCTATCTTTACAGACACGGTAAAGACCTAAAGGTCACATTCTGAGGTACTGAAGTTAAGACTTCAACATATGAATTTTTGGGAGGAGGAGGAGACACAATTTAACGCATAACAAGCTGGAATATGGGAATTTTCTTGAAGGGATCCTATGGATGTTCACTACAATAGCACCCGCTTCCCCGAGAAGCCCTCCATCACTAGAACCCTGGAGCCACGTGGGAACAGAGGCAGCCTCTGCAGATGATTCACCTCCTCTCACCTACTCCCTGGCCACAGTACCTGTCACTCTCATCATTGTCTGACGATAGTTTCCGTTTGTCCAGCAGAACAATTTTGTACCAGCAGGAATCACGCCCATCTGTGCTCTAACACTTGGAGCTGCCTCAACCAACTTATCTGCACAGAGAATCCTCTCGCACCAAAATCCACAACAGATTCAGCCACTACATCAGGTCACTAGGGCCCTGCTTATGTGGCAGTGTGGTGGCAGTGTAAATGAAAAGTCCTTCTATCACTTCTGTGGTGGAACTGCCAAGCACTAGCTAGCAATGCCATCAGCAGTGGGGCGGTGCTAAAATCCATTTCTGGAATATGTAATATGCAAGACAGAGATATTTTTATTATATACATCTTCACCTATAAGGGTTTTCTTGTCACGGTTCTGTGCCTAGCTTTAATAGGGATTAAATAAAAAGTCTGAAAGTTTGCATCTAATTCCTAACTCGATTCCAAATTTTCAATGCACTTCTTAAATCCAAGGTCTGAAAACAGTACCAAACTCAAAGATGACATTACCAAAAATGCAGGTCTGCTTTCTAATTTTATAGGGGAAAATCTCATCATCATACATCATATAAAATAATAAATGCCCTATAATAACATGTAATAATATATAATGACAAGTAATATTCAGTGTTATGGTTTTCTCTACGATTTTTAAGGTCAAGGCTGGAAAACTCAAAAGGAAGTTTGAGTGTAATTTGCTTCCCCCTTCCAATAATATTATTAGACACACTTTGAACACAGATTTGGTAAGCTCTGCAAATTAAGCCAAATTTTGCTCCTAGTTCAAACCAAGTTAATACAAGTCTTAAAGTGCAGGAAGTGAGTGGGTCGAAGAAAGTATCTTAAATCAATTGAATTTAAGAAACACTTCATCACTGCATTATCAATGTCTGCTGGATCAATTTCTACCTGAGAAGGAGGTTCAGAAGCCTTGTCAACTCTTCTCAGGGACATCAATACTGCTGTAGCCAAAAAGACTCACAAAATGCCGGGCATCCTTAAATGGCATATTCAAACAGAAGAACAAATATTATCATTGCCTTGTACTAAAGTAGCTATGTCACCATAGCTCAACATGATGAAACAGCATGAGAGAAGACCTAAGTAAGTAAAATTTAAATTATTATGGAACTGTAGTAATTTCCAGATTAAGATATACTAAAAAATTAGAAATCTTAGATTTGGCAGATAAAGCCAAAGAGACGATAGGATTAAAGTCTCGAAAACAATGAACAGTAAATATGACCATACTGGAAAATGAAATTTATACCCCCCACCCCCACCTAAAAAATCCTAGCTTCATCCAAAAGGTATGTTATTCACGGTTAGTAATATTGTGTTGATTGTAAGACATACTCTGAAAATATCTCTTGGTTCCCTAAATACTGTTATTCCTTATTCTTATCCTTTCCTTTATATAACTCAAGATGGTCGTTGGGTATAGTTGTTCAACCCTATGCTATCCTACTCAGCCAGGCTGGTTTCACTTCCCTCAGTCACACCTATCTACCTCCCCTTCAATCACATAGAAGTATAGTTTTCTCAAACTTTATTTCTTTCCTCTCTTTGTACCATCGCCTTGTACAAAGATTAAATTCCCCTTGTTCACCCCAACTTCCTTCTTCCCTTCTTGATAAACCTCTTGAAAGAATAATTTATATGGATTACACCCACCGATTCCATGTCTACAACCTTCGTTCAGGCCCCAATCCACTGTCAACTGCTTTATTTCTTTAATACTCTCTTGAAATTTGATACATCAAGGTCTTTAGGGACCTAATCACCAACCCTAATACCTATATTCAGACCATCCCCCTTCTTCTTGAAAGTCTATATGTAATGGCTTCCAGGATAAGAGTCTTGCCTGAATTTTCAGTTACTGTTTCCTTGTGTTCTGTCTTCAGTCCTCTCCTCTTCCCATTCTCTACATTCTTATAAATTCCTATCGACATACAATTTACTTTCAAATCTATATGTCCTACTCCTGCCTTTCTTCTAAATTTAGAATTATATTTTTAAATTCCAGCACAGCATTTATTACACTGCATTGTAACTGTCTATTAATAGTCTGTGCTGCTCAGTAGATTCTAATTCCCTGAAAATAGGACCCATGTCTCCCTTCCCTCCTTCTAGTTTTTCTTCCTTCATCATCCAAGGGGTCTTCAGAGTAAGTCATCCTGTTCAGGCAAGCCTTATGGAGAATGGGATGTCTGAGAATACACTGGAAGGAAGTAATGGAATGAAGTTTACAGATATCTGGGAAAGAGCATTTCAGGCAGAGGGAACAGCCAGTGTAAAAGATCTGAGTTATGAGTCTGCCTGGTGTGTTCACAGAACACCAAGGAAACCAGTGTGCCTAGAATAGAGTAGTTGAGTAAGAGATAAAGTCAGAAAAATAACAAGGGGCAGAGGTCTTACAGGGCTCACATGGGCTTCAGATCTTTCTCTGAGAGAAAGTGGGAGCCAGCGGGGGTGTTGAGGCTTGGAAGTACTATAATCTGACTTAAGTTCTTTTAAAAAGTCACTCTGGTGCTACATCGAGTATAGACAGTAGGGAGACAAGAATGGCAGCAAGGAGATCAGTTAGGAAGGCTTGGTAATACTCTAGGCCTGAAATGTTGGTGACCCTGACTGAGATGGTAGTAATGTTGGTGACATTCAATGGAGAGATTCTGATTATGTTTTGAAAATAGAGTTAATTGGATTTTTCTGACAGAAAGAAAGGAGTCAAGGATGAGGCAAAGGCGTTTGGTCAGAGAACTCTAAGGACTGAGTTTCCATTAATTGAGATGGTTTCAAGGCAGGGATTATAACAATCAGATTTTTTGTTAGGTGGGCCACTATGGAGGCTGGATGGGGGCTGTTTCAAGGGAGCAAGACTGGAGTTAGGTTGTGACAAATTATTAGGCTTTTGTAGTGATCCAGCAAAGAGATAATTAGAACCTCCTCCAGAGCAAGGATAGCTGAGATGCAGACGATGGAACAGATTCAACAAATATTTATAAGAGAAAACTACAGCATTTTCTATATTTATAGATAACTCTAGCACAAAGGAGTCATGTTGAAGGATATAAGCTTGAAATTTTAATTTTGAAAAAGAAAAACAAATCTCTACCTCAGTAGAATTTGTAAATTCTGTCTGCTTGAGAGTTCAGTGATACACATCCTTTTCTGTAATAAAAGTTAAATATCTACCCAACGGACATGAAATCAACCATCACAAGAGGCTTATGCACCCCTATGTTCATTGCAGCATTATTCACTGTAGCCAAGAAGTGGAAGCAACCCAAGTGTCCCTCAACTGATGACTGGATAAAGAAGATGTGGTATATATATACAATGGAATACTACTTGGCCATAAAAAAAAGACAGAGTTGTCCCATTTGCAACAACATGGATGGACCTAGAGGGTATTATGTTAAGTGAAATTATCCAGAGAAAGAAGGACAAACACCACATGATTTCACTCATATGTGGAATATAAATGAACACACGGACAGAGAGAACTGGTTGGTGGTTACCAAGGGGAAAGGGGGTGGGGGGGGCACAAGGGTTGAAGGGATGCATCCACTTGGTGATGGACAAATACTAATGTACAACTAAAACCCCACAATGTTATAAACTATTAAGACATCAATAAAAAATATATATATATAGTGCTGGCTTAGGACAATTTTGCTTGGTTAGTCTTTTTTAAAGACCTTTTCCAACATATATTTGCTCAAAAATTATCCCCCAAGGAAGATGATAAAAGGAAAATTTTAATCAAAATGACAGCAATCATCATCATCAAATATGTATTGAGAATCCACAGCATTTCAAAATAGTGAATTATGAACTCCAGGGAATATAATAACATGCGCATTTTACCTCTACATTTTAAAGTAAACTTTTAATTCAAGTATAACAACCACACAGATAAGTGCACAAATCATAGGTATACACCTCAGTGAATTTTCACCAAGTGACCATATCCGTGTAACCAGCAAACAGATCAAGAAACAGAACATGACCAGCGCCCCCAGAAACTCTCTCTTGCTCCCTTCCAGTCATTACACCCTCCAGGGCACTCACTCTTCTGACTTCTACCCCATGGAAGAGCTCTGCCAGTTTTCAAACTTTATTTAAAAGAAATCATATAAGTAGTACTCTTTGTACCTAGATTCTTTCACTTGACATTATGTTTGTAAGTTTCAGCCATATTATTGAATGTACTCCATTCATATTTCAATTGTTTGAATATACCACAACTCATTTACCCATTTTATTATTGATGGACATTTGGGTTATTCCTAGTTTTAGCTAAATGGATAGCACTGCTATGAACATTCTTGTAGTGTCTTTATATTTATATAGGTATATATCTATATCTATATAAATATCTGTATCTGCTTCTATGTAGATATATGTATATATAAATCTGTTGGGTATATACTAAGAGTAGAATTCCTGGGTTATAGTTTATGTGTCTATCCAACTTTAATAGATATTGCCAAACAATTTTCCAAGGTTGTTATTATATTGCCTTTATTTCTTCTGTTTGAATGTTTGGAAAATACTCTGTTTTAGAACTGATTTTGACCTTTTCTGGAAATAACTTGATCATATACCAAAATTTTACCATTGTAAGCTGTGTATCAGAGTAAATTACAAAATATTCTGACTATGTAAGGAAACTACTTTAGAAACTTAGTTTATACAAGACACAGTGATAGAAGTCAAAAAGTTAAGAAAAATATAAAGAATATACAATAATAATGATAATAGCTAATTTTTTTTGAGCAGCTACTGGCTTCCCTCATGAAGGACAGTAGAAGTTCCTACAGAAGAGCGATGTAGCTTCTTTCCCCCAAATACCCCAGCATGCATGTCCTTGTGTCTCATTGGGCCAAATGCCCACCTCAGAATTGAGCCAAATGCTTAGCCATTCTGAGGGCTTGAGTGGGGTCATGTTACTCCAACTGACTTAGCTATGCTGTGTTTGCTATGCTGTATAGTGCACTTTCCTCATCCCTTAACACAGTGTCTGGCATATAGTAGGTTCTGAGTACATATTTGTCAAATGAATACATGAATTAATTATTAATGAAAGTAACTGCTGAGAAAAACATCTGATTGGGAAAGATGAGCCTAAAAATTTATGTTACTGACATAGTCACAACATAAGATTGTACTTTGTCTCTTTGTTCTTCAGTTACATGTGTGACCTGGGATTAGGTAGGTCACCCTGCCCATCAGGCTTCAAATGAATTGGCTCAAACCACCATCACCTATGGCCTGGGAAACCTAATGTTTAGCCCAGTCCTTCCTGAGAATCTTGGAGGAATCTTTATTTTTGCTCATCACTGATGGTTTCATACTCCCAAATCCATTGGATTAGTTCATCTTGTGAAACATCTTGCCGTATTCTGGATGCTCTCTTTCTCTTATACTATGTAGTCTTACACTGGTCACCAGCCTGATTCCTTTCTATCTTCAAAGCACCACCAATGCAGGACAGTATGTGTAGCAAATTTTCACTAAGGCTTGAGAGCTTATATCACTGAACCACAGACTACTTGAAATTGACTAGTAGACAGCCTTGTTTTAAAATGTCTCTCAAATATACTGACACCAGGAATCTCACTAGTTATTATTTCTCAGTAAATACTTTTCTCCATAAGTTCCAGGCTCTTGACCAATTGCTCAGTTTTCCCTTCCTTGGCCCATCTTCTCCCCCTCTCCTCTTTCAAATGCCTGTTAACTTTACTTGCAAAGAATTTTAATTTTCTAGATTGATCTATTATAAAGCTGTCGCTCTCCCACCTTCCATTCTTTCCACCCTAGAGTCTATCTGTCCCACAATTGCCAGAGTAATCATCTTAAAATGTAAATCTGATTATGTCACTCTCCTGCTCCAAGCCTTCATGCATCCCTTCACACTTACAATGAAACACAACCTTCTTGCCAGTGCTACCAGGTCTTACACGCTCTGGTCCCTGTTTTCATCTCAGACCTCACCACATTCCACCCTCCTTCTTGCTCACTATGCTCCACCTTCCCATGTTTGTTTGTTATTCTTTAAATACATTAAGTTCATTCTACTTTAGGACCTTTACCCTTGATGTTTCGTCTGCTTACATCTTTACAGTTCTGTCTCTCTTCCATCATTCAGGGCCTACTCAAATGTCACCTCCTGAAAGGGAGCTTCATTTAATTACCTATATAAAGTTGCAACCTCCTTCCCCTATTTTCTCCATAGCTCTTACCATCATCTGCAATCATGTTATTTATTTAAAGATTTATTTGTTTATGTCTGTCTCTCCCAACTAGAATCAAAGTGCCATGAAGGTAGAGAATTTCCCATCTTTTTTACTTGCATATTTCAGGGCCTAAAAATGTAGAAACAGAACTTGGTATATGTAAGCAGTCCCTACATACTTGTTTAATGAATGAATGAATCAGTGAATGAAAAATCCCTTTATGTCACTCTCTCCTTATTGGACTCATAATTGGCACTTCAACTTCTACATTCAAAGAGGCCAATCAATATAATTGTCTAAAATAGAAAAAAATCCAAAGGAAAAGGTGGAGGCATCATATTTGCTGATTTCAAACTATATTATAAAGCTACAGTAACCAAAACAGTATAGTATTGGCATAAAAACAGACATATGGATCAATGGAACAGAATAGAGAGCCCAGAAATACACCCACACATATATGGTCAATTACTTTACCACAAAGGAGCCAAGCATATACACTGGAGAAAGGACAGTCTCTTCAATAAATGGTGTTGGGAAAATTGGACAGCCACACACAAAAGAATAAAACTGGACCACTATCTTACACCATACACAAAATTTTAACTCAAAGTGGATTAAAGACTTGAACAAAAGATCTGAAACAATTAAACTCCTAGAAGAAAACATAGGCAATAATCTCCTTGACATAGATCTTGGCGATAATGTTTTGGATTTGACACCAAAAGCAAAAATAAACAAGTAGGACTACACCACACTAAAAAGCTTTTGCATAGCAAAGGAAACCATCAACAAAATGAAAAGGCAACCTTCCGAAGAGGAGAAAATGTTTGCAAATCACATCTGATAAAGAGTTAATATCCAAAATATATAAAGAACTCATACAACTCAAAACCAAAAAGAAAAATCTGTTTAAAAAATGAGCAGAGGATCTGAATAGACATTTTTCCAAAGAAGACATAGAGATGACCAACAAGTACATGAAAAGGGGCTCAACATCATTATTCATCAGGGAAATGCAAATCAAAACCACAATGAGATATCACCTCACTCCTGTTAAAATGGCTGTTATCAAAAAGGAGAAGAGATAACAAGTGTTGGCAAGGATATGGAGAAAAGCAAACCCTTGTGCATTGTTGGTGGGAATGTAAATTGGTGCAACCACTATGGAAAACAGTATAGAGGTTCCTCAAAAAATTAAAAAATAGAATTACCATATAATCTAGCAATTCCACTTCTGGGTGTTTACCCAAAGAAAACAAAAACATTAGTTTGAAATGACATATACACCCCATGTTCATTTCAGCATTATTTACAATAGCTAAGATATGGAAACAACCTAAGTGTCCATTGATTGATGAATGGATTAAGAAAATGTGGTGTATATATGGAATAGAATACTACTCAGCCATAAAAAAGAAGGAAATCTTGCCATTTGCAACAACATGGACGGACCTTGAGGGCATTATGCTAAGTGAAATAAGTCAGACAGAGAAAGAAAAATATTGAATGATCTCACCTATATGTAGAACCTAAAAAAAACAAAACAAAAAAACAAGCTCATAGATACAGAGAACAGATTAGTGGTTGCAAGAGGCAGGAGTGGGAGGTTGAGATGTGGGCAAAATGGATGAAGGTGTTCAAAAGGTGCAAACTTCCAGTTATGAAATAAATAAGTCATGAGGACGTAATGTACAGCATGGTGACTATGGTTAATACTATATTGTATATTTGAAAGTTGCTAAGAGAGTAAATCGTAAAAGTTCTCATCACACATACCAAACTTGTAACTATGTATGTTGATGAATGTCAACTAGATTTATTGTGGTGATCATATTGCAATATATACAAATATCAAGTCATTATGTTATACCCCTTAAACTCATACAATGTTTTATGTCAATTATATCTCAAAAAAAAAAAAAAAGCCCTGTGAGAATGTTACTAGAACTGCTCTACAAAAATGTTAAAGTTCTTCAGGCAAAAGGAAATTATGTCAGATGGCAATTTGGATCTAGACAAATGAATGAAGAGCTCTGGAAATGGTAAAAATACGAATAAATAGAAAACATTTCTTCTTAGTTGGAAACTTCTTTAAAAGATAATTGACTACCTAAAACAAAAATAATAACAATGAATTATTGGGTTTATAGTATATGTAAAAGTAAAATGTCTGACAATGACTCAAAGGTGGGGAAACAGAAGCATTCTGTTATGAGTCTTACAGTATAACTAAACCGAAGGTAGACAGTAATAAGTTTAAAATGTATAGTGTAAAGCCTGGAGTAACCACTAAAACAATAAAACAAAGAGGTATAGCTAACAAGACAATAGTGAAGACAAAGTGGAATTTAAATAAAAACTAAACAAACCCAAAAGAAGTCAGGGAAAGACGGGAAAAAATGGAACAAAGAGCAGATGGGACTAATGGAAAAGAAATAGCAAAATGTTGAATTTAAATCTAATGATATTGATAATTACATGAAATATCATGGTTTAAACAACCCCCAATTAAAAGGCAGGGATTGTTAGGTTAGATAAAAAAGCAAGACCCAACTATATGTCCTGTGTAAGACACATAAATATTTAGACATTATTAGTTAAAAGTTAAGATGTTAAAAGTTAGTGGATGGAAAAGGATAGACTATGAAAACACCATTCAAAAGAAAGCTGGAGTGGCTCTATTAAACCCTAAAAAGTAGATTTTAGAGCAAAGAATAATACCAGGAATGAAAAAGGTAATTTCACAATGAGGGGTAAATTCATCAAAAGGACTTAACAATACTAAATGTATATGCATGTAATAAGAGAGCTTCAAAGTACAAAAACAATATAATATGTATGAAACAAAACCAATATAACTGAGGGGAAAAATAAATCTACAATTATAGTTGAGAGTTCGACAGCTCTCTTTCAGTAGTTGAGAGAACAAGTATACAGAAAATCAATAAAAATATAAAAGACATGAACAACATTACCAAAATTTTGACCTAATTGACATTTATAAAACACTACCCAATAGCAGCAGAAGAAAACATATTCTTTTCAAGCACACACAGAACATTTATCAAGAAAGGACATATTCTGGATCAGAAAATAATTCTCATAACTTTAAAACAACTGAAATCATAAAAAGCATGTTCTTCAACCACAATGATATTATATTTGAAAGCAATAACAGATAGCTATATGGAAAAGCTACAAATATTTGGAAATGAATCAACATACTTCAAATAACCCATGGGTCAAAAGAGAATTCACAAAGGAAAATGGAAAAGATCTTAAGGTTAATGAAAACAAAAAAATATATATCAAAAGCTGTGGGATGTAACAGAGTGCTTAAAAGTAAATTTAAATCATTATCTGCTTATATTAGAAAAGAACAAATTTCAAATAGATGATCTAAGTATCTCATTAAGAAATTAGAAAAAGAAGAGTAAATGAAGCACCAAGTAAACAAAAGAAAAGAAATAATAAAGATCAGAGCAGAAATCAATGCTATAGAAAACAGTAAAACAATAGAGAAAATCAATGAAAACAAAAGCTGGTTCTTTGAAATTATTAATAAAATTGATAAAACTCGAGCCCAGGTGTTGGTAAACTATGGTCAATGGACAAAGTCCAGTCTGTCATCTGATTTTGTATAGTCTACAAGTAACAAATAGTTTTTACATTTTAAAAAGATTTTGAAGAAGAAAAGGAGGAGGAGGAAGAAGCCTAAAATAGTTACTATCTGACATCTTAGAGAAAAAGTTTGCCAACCTCTGATTTTAGTCAGACAGTTCAGGAAAAAAAGAGAGAAGACACAAATTACCAATCAGGAATGAAAGAGAAGATATCAATACAGATCCTACAGACATAAACAGATAATTGGGAATATTACAAACATCTTATGCCAATAAATTCAACAATTTAGAATAAATTTAAAAATTCCTTAAAGACACAAACTAATTAAAGCTCACTCAAAAAAGAAATAAATCATCTGAATATCTATTAAGGACATTGAATTTGTAGCTAAAAAATCTTCCCATGAAGAGAACTTCAGGCCCAGCCTCAATAGTTAATTCTACTAAATATTTAAGGAAGAAATAATACTAATTCTATATAAACTTCCAGAAAATAGAAAAGAATGGAATCCCTTCCATCTCATTTATAAGGCCAGTGTTACCCTGATCCAAATCCAAAGATACTACAAGGAAAAAAACCCCAGAGATTATTAAGATAATGTACCAAGTTCAAGTGTTGTTCATTTCAAGAATTCAAGGTTCGTTTAATATTTGAACCTCTGGAGCTGGCCCTGTGGTGTAGTGGTTAAGTTCAGAGCACTCTGCTTTGGCAGCCCAGGTTTGTGGGTTCAGATCCCGGGCACGGACCTACACCACTCATCAAGCCATGCTGTGGTGGCAGCTCACATACAAAATAGAGGAAAGACTGGCACAGATGTTAGCTCAGGGCCAACCTTCCTCATAAAAAAAAAAAAATTGAAACTCAATTAGCATAAATTCACCAAATTAACATTCAGACTATAATGAGATAGGGAAATATGGAGAGTTGTTGTTCAATGGGTGTGAAGTTACAGTTTTACAAGATGAGTAAGTCCCAGAGATCTGCTGTACAATATTGTGCCTATATTTAACAACAGGGTATTGTGCACTTAAAAATTTCTTAAGAGGGTAGATCTCATGTTGAGTATTCTTACCACAAAACAAAACAAGAGTCACTAGGAAAGTTTTGGAGGTGATGAATACGTTTATTACCTTGACTGTGGTGATGGTAACACAAGTGTATACATAAGTCCAAACTCATCAAATTGTATACATTAATTATGTGCAGTTTTCTGTAAACCAATTATACCTCAGTAAAGCGGGGTTGGGAGGAAGGATATAAATGTGGTTCTCTCAATAGATGCAGGAAAAAAAGCATTTAAGAAATTTAACACCCATTTTTGGTAAAAATTTTCAGTAATTCAGAAATAAAAGAGAACTTCCTCAACCTAGTAAGGTACATCTACAAAAAACATGCAGCTAATAGTGTAAGGATAGACATATGGATTGCTGGAATTGAATCGAGAATCCTTAAACAGATCCACATATACATCATTAATTAATTTTCAACAAGATCTGAGATAATTCAATCAGGAAAGAGTAGTTTTTTCAAAAAGTAATGCTGGAAAAAAACGGACAACCACATGTAAAACTATGAACCCATCCCTTATTTCATATCACCCACAACAATTAATTATAAATGCATCCTCAACCAATATGTAAGCACTAAAACTATAAAACCTCTGGAAGACAATATAGGGGAAAATCATTGTTACCTTGAGTTAGTCAAAGATTTTTAAACTATGACACCAAAAGCATGAGCTATGGAAGAAAAAATATGGATAAATTGGATTTATTCAAAATTAAATATATCTCTTCCTCAAAAGACATTCTTAAGGAAAGGCAAGGCACAGGCTGGGAGAAAGTATTTGCAAACACCTATCTGAAATAGACCTACCATCCAGAATATATAAAGAACTCTTGCAACTCACTAATAAGACAATCAAGCTGATTTTTTAAATGGGCAAAAAATTTGAAGATATACTTCATCAAAGAAGGTATATTATGGGAAATAGGCACATTACTAAAATGTGTAAAATTACTACTAAACATCACTAGTTACTAGGAAAATGCAAATTAAAATAACAATGAGACATCTGGACACCTATTAGAATACCAAAAATTAAAAAGATTGACAATAGCAAATACGTGAGAATGTGGAACAAGAGTCCTCATACTTTGCACTTGAGAATGCAAAATAGTACAATTACTTTAGAAAATAGTTTGGTAGTTTCTTAAAAGGTTAAACATATATTCACTTTGTGACCTAAAAACTTCACTCCAAGGTATTTATCCAAGAGAAATTAAAGCATATGTTCATAAAAAGACTTGTACTCAAATATCACAGCAGCCCAAAATCAAAAACAATCCAAATCTCCATAACTGGTTAATGGATAAATAACACAGTAAAAAGGAATGCACTACTGAAACACACAACATAAATGAATTTCAAAAGCATTACACTAAATGAAAGAAGTCAGACACAGATGACTATATACTGTGTGATTCCATTTACTAGATAATGTCCTAGAAAAGGCAAAACTGAAGTGATAAAAGCAGATCAGTAGTTTCCAAGAGCTGGGGTTGAGGGAAGGATAATGAGTGCAAAAGGGACATTTTTGGGGTGATGGAAATGTTCTATAACCTGACTGTGATGGTGGTTACATAATTGTATACATTTGTCAAAATTTTTGAAAGGTAAATTTAAAATAGATTAATTTTCTTATATCTGAAGTACATACAATAAATCCCTTAAAAAAAAAGAAGATCCTAAATGAGATACTTTAATAAAATAAGATATGGAAAAGTATGGTAGTATTTCTTGGATATCTCTAAAATTTTGTAAAACCTGAAAGCCATGATCTGATGTAAGATTCTATCTTTTGAGTTCCAAATGAAGCCACTAGTTTTGTTCACTTTGTTAGAATGAAATACAGAGTTAAATACATATCATGAAGAACAGAAAACAGTTAATAAGCCATTCACATTATGAATGTCTGCTTCTTAGGCTCAAATCATAAAAAAAAGAAGAAATCCTGCCATTTGCAACAGCATGGATGGACCTTGACGGCATTATGCTAAGTGAGATAAGTCAGACAGAGAAAGACAAACACAGTATGATCTCACTTATACGGGGAATCTAAAGAAACCAAACTCATAAAAGCAGAAATCAGATTGGTAGTTGCCAGAGGGAGGGGGTGGGGGAAGTGAGGGAATTGAAGATGGTCAAAAGGTACAAACTGTCAGTTATAAAATAAATAAATCCTGGGGATGTGATGTACAGCATGGTGACTCTAGTTAACAATATTGTATTGTACATTTGAAAGTTGCTAAGGGAGTAGATCTTAAAAATTCTCATCACAAGAAGAAAAAATTTGTAACTGTGAGGTGATGGGTGTTAAACTAAATTTATTGTGATAATCATTTTGCAATATATATGTATATCAAATCATTATATTGTACACCTAGAACTTATACAGTGTTACATGTCAATTATATTTCAACAAAACTGGAAGAAAAAGAAAAGAAAAAAGGCTCAGAGAAATTAAGCAGCTTTCACATGAAAGCCAAGCTGTAGGTACCAGAGGTGATAATCCAATCCAGCCTAAGGTTTCCAGACAGCACACTGGTGCTCTTTCCTCGTTCTCAGGCTGCCTTCACATGACGAAGATATCCAAAAAGAAGATGAGGCAATAAAAACTTTTAAAACTGAATTTTTCCATTTGGGGTAGGGTGGAGGAAATAAATATTTTAAGTATGCAAGCAAAGCAAGGACATTAGAATCAGAATTGGAATAAGACCTCTCATCAGTAATTGACCGGTACACAAACTTTGGAGAGGTAAATCTCTCTGAGTTGATTTCCTCTCCTGTGAAATTGAAATAATAATGTATTTCTTGCAAAATTATTATGATGCTAAGAGGTATACTATCTATAGCTTAGTGTAGCATTTTAACAAGTAGTTAAGTCTACTATGTATTTTTGCACCCCTAGTGAAGTAGAGGTGCTCTCTGTTAAACTTAGGAGATGTGGATTAAACAGGTTTCTTCACATCAAGATATCTTAGAGCCTTCAGTATACAATATTCACTTTTAATCTCCAGGAAGGGAAATATGCATGAAATATTTCTCACATTTTTTTGGCCATGAAATCATTTTTCCATTCTATATGAATTGCAAGACTCTACCTTTTAGAAAAGCACATGCCCTCCCTAATTTTTTATCCAACATTTTCTAGCCTGTTCTCTTGAGCATTTAAACAATTAAAGGTCATAGTTAAGGGCATGGGCTTCACAGTCAAATCCAGGGGTTCAAAATCCTGCTGCATCACTTCCTAGCCATGTAACCTGGGCCCAGTGCAACTTTCAGTTTCTTCATCTGTAAAAATGAAGATAATAACCTAATGTAAAGGGTTATTGGAAGAATTAAGTGAGTTCATAAATGTTCAGTGTTTGGCACAGTGCCTAGCACATCACAAGCACTCAATAATTGTTAGTTATCACCCGGTTTTGGTGTTTTGAGTTAGGAAGAAGGTTGCAGTTCAAAGTAGCCACAAAGAGAAATGGTACTGATTAGTGCTGCTGGAATAAGCAATGACTCTTCCCCTGAACACGTGGGTACTTGCCTGCTAACCCCTTCCTGTTTGTTGCCTGCTCAGGATATGCCTGGGCAAAAGACCCAGAACATCCACAACTACCTCAGGCATGAAGAAAAAATTTCATGCCCGTGGGGCTACATGGTTACCTTCGGGACAGGGTGTGATCTCCATGATGACATGATATTATTGGATAGAGTTTGCTTTCCAGCTAACTGGAAAGAGTTCAGAGGAGGGCAACCAAGATAACAAAAAGTTTGGAAATGAAACTCTATGAGAGCAGTTGAAAAACCTGGGCATGTTCAGTATAGAGAACAGATAGGGCAGCAGCATAGGTGTAGAACACAGATGCGTTATTCTCAGTTATGAGCGAGGTTACCACAGATGACATGAGGTTTAGATTTGCACAGAAACATTTTGGAGAAAATGAACACACTTCACAATGAAGTATCAGACGATATAGGAGATGCCTAGGATGACTATTAAATTACTTTCAAGAGGAATGTTCAGGACCACAGTAATCGAACAAATGGTTTCTTGGAGTAAATCAAAGATGAAGAAATCAACCACACAAGAATGGGAAAGTTTGACAAGATGTAGCACGCAGGTTTCTTTGGTTGTAAACAACACTGAGTCTGGCCAACTTTTTTGCAGAAGAGGATTTTAATAGAAGGACACGAGGTAGTCAAAGTACCAAGTTTGAAAAAAGACAGCAACTGAGGCAGCTCTTGAGGTCCAGGCAGCAGGAATCAATAGACAATCTTTCCAGAACATCAATTAATTCAAGATGCAAAGTCCCAAAAGAGAGTCTGATTGGCTTAGCTCCACCTGTATGTCTACCTCTTGCTTAGGAGAGGACAGAGAACTTTGGCAACTACACCAAGGGAGAGGTAAAAAAATCAATATGTTGTTACCAAAAGAAGGAAAAATGAATGCTAGGCAGAAAAACAAAAAAAGCCACTCCACCCTATGAATTCATATTAAAGGTAATAACTGTCATTAATTGATGTCCTAATGTAAAATGTGAGAACAATGAACTTGTCTAAGGTCATAGAGCTAATAATTGATGGAGAAGGGACTTGGAACCACGGCTTTCTGAATCCAAAGTTCAATTTTTTAATTAATATACCACACTGCTTCCTGCTCATCCTTTTCATAATCTTTACTATCACTGCCACTTCTTTAAAGCAGCTTTAGCTCCAGTCACCAACAAATAAGACAGAGGTCAAAAAAGAGTCACCATGATCCTTTTTCCCTCCAAGGCATCTCACACAAGACTGAAAGTCATGTCCCTCACCACATACATGTCATTCTCATACAGAACCCAGATCTGGAGGATCCAGGGGGAGCAATCTAGGGATATAAATTCCCTTACAACAGGCAAGGTTTGGTTTTGAGGGTTTTGGAACAAAGGATGATTGGGAACAACACTTCCAGCATCGGAATCTCTTTATCCTCCTAAGAAATCTTGAAAAACAACTTGAAACCCCATACCAAGTTATTACACAGATGAATAGTTTAAAAAAGAGCAATGTGAGGTAATGTCTCTATATATACATACTGTCCTGTGCAACTGGACTATAACTCTCTTGTGGGTAAGGACTGTGTCCCACTTCTGCTTCTTTGTAGCCATTGCAAATAATAGGCATTTAATTATGTGGATAAAAGCAGATATAATGAGGATAAGGGTGATGACTTTGGCTTTACCAGTTTTAGATCTAGGGTAAACCTCCCATTTTCATGGCCTATACTCTTAAAGATTCAGATTCTAGGGAGCCAAATAAGAGTTCTGGAAAGTAAAAAACAACAACAAAAATGAAAAGCATTATGGATATGAAGCCAAGAAATATTGCAGTGTCATTGAACCTCAGCACTGGTAGGACTGGGAAAAGGAAAGGCCTTCCAGAGCAGTTTAATGGTTAGATCACAGACTTTGGAATTAACCAGAGCTGAGCTCAAATCCCAGTTCATCTACTTACTAGCTATATAAACTTTTGCAAATGACCCTCTAAATTTCAGTTCCTTCATCAGCAAATACAAGGCCTATTGATTTGCAGAGAAGATTGAGATTCTGTATGTAGAGCCCTTGGCTCAGGCCTTCCCCCAGTAAGCCTCAGCAAATGTTAGTCATTATTTCAATACTTTGATACATATCTTTTTACTCCTCCTACAATTGTGTGCCTGGGGGCTGGGACTGGGCTGGGCTTGATTTTAAAGTGACTGAGCAATGTTAGAGGCTCTAGGTTAAAATTCTTGTATATCATATCATAATTTCTGAAAAGACTTCACAGTTAATGTAGTTTATATCAGTCATTACACCAAGACATACTTATTGTTGTCACTGAAAATTATTTCCTAATTATTTTTCACTTTTTATATTTGAGCAATTTTGTTGCAATACAATTCAATAAACTTGTATTCATCCTCTTCGCTGGACCAAGCACTGCACTAGGAACTGGGAATACACAGATCTGAAATGCTGTCTTGCCTTTAAATTGCTTGGAGCCCAGAAGTAACAGCAAACTGCAAACAATAGGGGAAAAATTGTCAAAAAATTAGAAGAAAATTTACCCTATAACTCAGTTATGCAGAGATTAATAAGATGAAAGAAAAGACAAAAGATAGGAAAAACAGTTCCAGGAAAGCTTTTATATATTATAACTGTTATATAACAAATATATATGTTAAAATGCAGAAGAAAATAAAGCAAATGGACAAAAAGCTAATATAAAAACCTGCAGAAGAACTTTGGCCTGAATCATGGGGAGATTTAGAATTTAGATCCTTAGATTTAAAAAGTTTAAAAAGTATGAGGCAAAATTAATGAAATGACTTAACTGGGTCAACATTTTGAATTTCAAAGGGAAAGAAAAATCCCATGAGCCTCATGTAGGGAAATAACCTAACAAAACCAGTTTCCTAGAAAAGGAAAATTTTCCAGTTATTGTCTTCAACAATAAGTCCCCAAATTCTGTACCCATCCCTATTGTTTCTAAAATATACAAACAACAGAAAGACTATTCTTGGGCATATAAGGATAAAGAAAGACTGGAAACTTTTTATTCCTTCTGATATTTTTAATTGAAATATACACCAGCTGACCTAGAAGAACAAACTGAATAAAAAGAACAAACTGAAAAAGTCCTTAATTAAACTTAATGCATATGTCAACAATAAACTTTGAAAGATAGTATAAGTAATTTAAAGGATTATCAGAGAACAGTAAAAATAAAGGCAGTGAGTCAACTGAGCAGGGAGAAAGAGAAAATCAAAGAATGTTCAATTTTTATTTTATGCAGGGACATCAGTAGTTTTACATAAACAGCCTTAAAAAGATACAAAATATTAATGCATGATAAGCTTGCATGCAAACTATCAAAGAAAAAAGGGATTACTCAACCTCTGGTTAAGACTACCAGCTAACTATGTGGGAAAATATAAAATTAAATGACTACAACATACAAGGCACTGAAATGAATCCCAGATGGATTAAAGATTGAAATGCAAAAAAATAAAATCATAATTATACTAGAATAAAATATATGACTATATAGTCTTAGGAGAGAAAAACTTTTCAATGTGTGACATCAAAGACAAAAATATAAATGAAAAGACTGATAAATACAACTATAAAAATCTTTTTTTTTCTGTATTTAAAAGAAACACCTTATACAAAATTGAAAGACAATAAACTAGGGGAAAATATTTGCAGAGTAAATGACAGAGGTTAATAGATTTAATATATGGAAATCTTATAAATTAGTAAGAAAATCACAAATAGCTCAATTAAAACACACACAAACACACACAAAAGATATACTCCAGCAATTGACAAAAAGAAGAAATACAAATGCTTAGTAAATATAGAAAAAAATTTCCAATCTGATGATATTTAAAAGCAAGGTAAATAAAACTACATTAACACGTTCAAAATGAAAACAATAAATGAGGAAATTTTAATGGTGTTTATTCAAAAAACTCAGGACACAAAACAGATATTCAGCAAATATCTGTTGAATGTTTTTCCCCACCACCTTTTATTTCTCAGTCTTTTCTGAAAATAAGTATCCGTTTGACACTATGGGGGACATTAAGATCAGAACATTGCTTCATTATTTTATTCTATTATTGATGTTTGCTTCTATTCTTTGCTTGAGTCTCCTTAACAAGCAAAACCTACAATCACTTTAGATACCTTAAAACGTAATTCATTGTAACATCATTGTAACTAAAACTACAGACACTTAAAAGTCAATATAATGAGAAAATTAGTTTGTGTATATATGTTACACCTTTACAATTAATGCCCAGACTTGACCACTTTAGGGCAAACAAATTGTGCTATATATGCACGTTTTCCTTTAAAAAATTTTTCATCTGGTAAAGACAACTCAAAATATTTTGCATATATTTTAATTTCCCTTTTCAAGAAGAAGGAAAAAAAAAAAAACCAGTCCATTCCCTATTCCACCTCACCCCTATAGGCCCCCAGGCCATGTTGCAAAATTTGAAGATATTTACCATCTCCAGTTGGGATTAATCTCCAGCCAGATTAATTAATTCTTTTGAAGGATCCCAGGAGTTCCAGCCTAACCTTGGCTCCTGGTCAATTGGAGGATACTGGGAAGTCAGGGTCAGAATGAAGACTAACCTAAAGAGACAGATGTACTGCTCTGAAGTAGGCTCAGGATGACCTAGTCCCATGGATCACTTGAAAGTAACTCGGCTTCTCTGAGAAACCTAAGATCATCTGAATCTAGTGTATGCAAGACCCACTTATTTCTAGATTTAATACTCAGAGGATTGGATGGATTCAGACTGCCTTTAGAAAGCGAAAGAAAGCGTTGAAGATCACTGACTACATTAGCTTTAGAATCAGCAGGGATGAAAATCAGGGAAAAAAGAATAGGCTCAGTGGAAGGCAAGTAGAATTCTATTATAACAAACCTGTGAATCTGACAAATCATTTTATGAGAGGCTAATTTTATGATAATGGATATATCGCTGGAAATAATGTTCACAGTCTTATGGACCTGGAGAGAAAAGGAAACCAGTGCCAGGAATAAATAAAAATTAGGGAAACAAGAGTTGATGGGGAAAGGAGATTTCACCTTCAGACAGCTCTTCCATTTTATTTTTCCTAATGCCAGCCCCAAATGCTTTAGGGGGGTGGGGTGCATGTGTACGCTGTTTTGTTTGGGTGGATTGTTTGCGATTTATTCTTCTTCTTCTTCTTTCCTTATGAGGATGATTAGAACGTTTGATGTGGTAAAGGAGAAAGAAAGTTGAAATGTTCTTACTATTTAATGGCAGGACATAAGGTCTGTTAAGTTCTATGTTGCAATAAGTTTTTCAGTCTTTCTCCCCAGTGCCAACTGCCAGCAATTAGTTAACTTTATTATACAGACTAGCAGGCGCATGGAGGGAGACTAATAAAAATATTTGCTGAGTTTATTATGGAGAAAATGCTTCAATTACTTTCCAAAAAGCAGTTATCGCAGACCAATGTCTGCCAGGTCATATAAACAGCTTTACTATAAAGAATGTTTTCTTTCAAAAGGATCTATTGTCATGGGACTTTATCTATCTAGAAAACCATGGATTTATCAGTGAAGAATATAAGAATGTGAAGCTTGTGACCTGTTATCCAGAAGAAATCATTAAAGATATGTCTTCAAATGTATTCAAATAATAAGGTTAGTTTCAATAGAATCAGGAAAAATGTACAAATCAACAATTTAAAAGAATTTTTAAGTTTTTAATCACTTGAAACTATTTAAGCCTAGAAGAAGAAAGAATTTTAAGACCTTGGCTAATTTTATTAAACATTTATTAAGTCTTATAAAACATCTTTTATATATGATACACACACACACACACACACACACACACACACACATCCACTCTAATGGCTGCTGCTGGGAATTCAAGAATGTAAAAAACAATTCCTACAAGTCATTTACCAAATAGTAGGATCAATTTTCTGATTTCCCTTCAATTGGGTCTATAATTTGTTCTTTTCTTTTTTGAACAGTGCAGTCACCTGCCCAGGAATCACAGTTCACTCAAGGCAGCCATTTCAATGATGGAAAAGGATTAAGAGTGACAGATCAATCCATCTCAGGAGAATTTTCTCGTCATCCCTCAGGGGTGTATTTCTCTACGCTGAGATGATAAACCCAATTGTAGTGGACCACGTCTACCCATTGGCCTTACTCAGTTGTTAGAATGCTTTTGACACAATAATTATTATTAATTTACATGTTTTGATCTTTGAGGTACTAATACAATAGTGCAACGGAAACTGAACATAGGACCCTACTGCTTCCTTAAAGAAATCAAAGATACTAGCGTACTTTAATAGGTACACTATTTCACCTGTAGAAAAGGAGAATTTCTATTTTCTGTGGGCCTTTTGAGGCATTTTTCTCATTGGTTAGCCACTAGAGGGCATCATGATGCTATACACTTAAAAAATATTTTGAATATTGATTACTCTTGAATTGATTACCGTGAAAACACTGTTCTTCATGCTCACAATTCTCATTTAAATAGATAAAAAGGGAGTTGTTAAAAAAACAACTCATTTTTCTTCCATTAAATCTGCATTAAAAACATTTGGCAGAATTGGAGACAGAGACTAAAGCCTCTTATTACCAAATCTACTGGCTCACACGCCAAGAGAATTCATCTCAAAAAAGAGTGAATATGGCCAACAGAAAATGGAACACTTCAACATGATTCTTGAAAGTAAATAAATGTCTTAGAAATTCATTCCCTGTTCCATCATTTTTTTCATCATAAGCACTGTAAGCCAAGAACCAACATTCAACTAATTTCTACTCTGGAGATAGCCATATTCAAATTTCATCTTGTATTTCTCAGAAAATGCAACAGAGTGATTGCTACTTCTTGATATAAGACCTCTGGATGTCAGCCAATGGTTCATCTCTCATCTGCCAGTTTGAGAGAAATTGTTGGGAGTTGTTAAAAGTTAGGCCTGTTTTCAGTTGCCTTTTGTGATGCATGAATAGTCTTAACTTAAACATGGACTACAACAAATTATTTCACCTAATATGTAATTATTTCTCAAGAAACTTGAACTAATATTGGTTTAACTATGTTTTGTTTGTTTCTTTAATTGATAAGCTTTACTTTTTAGAGCAGTTGTAGGTTCACAGCAAATTGAGGGGAAAGTACAGAGAGTTCCCATATACCTCCTGTCCCCAAACATGCACAACCTCCCCTTCCAGCGACATCCCACACCACAGTGGTACATTTTTTACAATCAATGAACCTACAGTGACACATCATTATTGCCCAAAGTCCACAGATTACATTACAGTTTACTCTTGGTGAAACTATAGGTTTGACAAATGTGTAATGACATGTATCCACCATTGTAGTATCATACAGAATAGTTTCACTACTCTAAAAATCCTCTGTGTTCCACCTATCCATTCCTCCCTCATGCCCTCCACCATCCCTGGGAACAACTGATCCTTTTACTGTCTTCATAGTTTTACCTTTTCCAGAATGTCACATATTTGGAATTATATAGTATGTAGCCATCTCAGATTGGCTTCTTTCACATAGTAATATGCATTTAAGTTTCCTCCACATCTTTTCATGGCTTGATAGCTCATTTCTTTTTTAGTGCTGAATAATATTCCATTGTCTAGATGAATCACAATTTATTTACCCATTCACCTACTAAAGGACAATGTTGGTTGCTTCCAAGTTTTGTCAATTATGAATAAAGCTGCTATAAACATTTGTATGTTTTTGTGTGGACATAAGTGTTCAACTAATTGGGGTATTTGTTCTGTTTGCAGCTAATCTGAGCTCTCTGAGCAATGCTTCCTTTCAGTAGCTGATGTTTGGCCATTTTTGTTCTGTTGACTCATAGAGAGCCACATGGTGTCAGAACTGAAAGGGAATTTGGTGGCCTAATCCAACCACTCATTCTATACTTTCGGAAATTGAGGCACAGATGTGTGAACTAGTTGTTATTCTACTCTTTTTAAAAGTCAAATATTCCTGGGTTCTGTTTTTTCTTTATTTTGCTTTGAGATGTTTTTTAAATGCAGCCACATTAGTTTTTGAATGATTAGTAAATTTTAAAGATCTCTTGCCCATTGGGTTCAGTCTCGATTTTACCATTAGCGTTTTTAGAAATCAAAAGCAAAAACATATAAACATGAAAAAATACATCAAGTAATGCTTAAAACGCAAAGCTTGGCATGGGAATGGGTGCAGAGAAGAAACATCATTTTAACAGCTAGAGTTTTGGTTAAAAGGTTGTCCCAAGTTGGTGGTTTTACTTCAATGCTACTGCAGACAACTCTTATCCTGCTGACTGCCCAACTGGCTACCAGACTCCCCTCTCCCCAAATAAGCCTCAAGGGTACTGGCCTCCAATCTGGAAAATCAACCACAGTAGTGTAACTGGATGCTAAATGAGACCTCTCTTGTTATCTCCCTTTCAGCTGAGGTCCCAAAACTGGGAGTCATAGGTGACAACTACTCCTGCCTTCTAAAGAAAGATATTAAACCATCTTTGCAGAGCTTGCCAAGAAAGTAGCTCTTACCTCAGCCTGATCAGAAGAGAGTGAGAGCGAGGGTTTCTTTGAAGGGCACTGTTGGAAGAGAGGATGGCATCTCCCTCAATTCAAGACCAATGAAGAGGGCCTTTACAAGAACCATTTGTGGAGAGTGTGGGTCTTGCCAGGAGGGGAAACTGACATTTTACCCCACTCATACAACTCCTATCCCTTTCCCACACTGTCTCTAAACAGAGATCCAGAACAGAGCCTGGTTGGTTACAGAATTCTTGGGAAAACTTGACCTGTATTTCCAGGAATGTGGAGACCGGCGTCTAATTCTTACCTGGAAAAGTCTAAAGAATAAAAAAGTCTGTTTGGGTATCCTGTCGATTGCAGAAGCTGGGCTGGCATGACAAGCAATCAGCCAGAGGAGCATCCTCTACTCTAGAAATGGTAATGTTGGAGGTCCTCTGGGGAGGGGGGGAGGGTTCTAATCAAGAACTCACAAAAGCACCGGCATCAGTAAATACAGGCACTTGCAAAATCTTAGGAAGAGGTGAAGGAGCAAGCATCCTGGAATGATTCGCAGAATGATATAGAACTGACCCGCTAGGGGAGCTAGCACCTCTGAGGCCACCACTTAAGCCAGAAGTGAATGCCACATCCACCATTACTTCTCTACACACGGGAATGTGGAGATGGACACAGGAACACTCCTGCAGGAAAGCCTCATGTTTCCACCATCTAACTATAACCATAGTTATAGTGTCAGGCTATAAGAAACCATAGCCTAAAGTGTCAAGAAGATGATCCTCACCTCATTCCTGCCTTCCAAATCTGGTGAGTGAATCCAACTGACAGAAATAAATTCACAACTAGAAACCTACCTGCAAGGGAGTCTGGGAAGTATAGTTTTCATCTGTCCAACCCCTCCTACTAGAAGCAACGTAGGAGGATGTTGAGTGGGCCCATCCAGAGTACCCACTGGGCTCCTGCTGCACAGAGAACCTTGTTGCCAGATTGCAAGAGCAATAGCCAACTAAGATATTTTTCCCTTTTCCCTTACCTCATCTCCCTCTCCCTCTTCTTTAGCTTGGAGGAGCCAGAAGCAGAACATAGCTGGGAGTAGTAGACAAGGTGAAGAAATAGTAAAGAGTCCATGTCCATTTCTTGCATTGCAGGTTTCTGAGACTGGGTTGGGCCTGCATGATATGAAGGGGGAAAAGCTTTGAATTGATATGAAATCAAAGTTTTAATATTAGAAAAAGCCAAAATTTTTAATTGCTGAAACCATGACTGGTCATTAACATCAGAAGGTGGAGATGATGTGTAGTATGTTTACCAACTAGGATAGCATGGGCACTGACCAATCAGAATGCACACTAGCCAGAAGTTACTGGTATAACTCTATCAGGCACTGTTCAGGCTGGACATTGGCCCAGCCTAAAAGTGCCCTGAACTGGAGAGGGACCTTCCAAAGATATTGTTTAGAGGAAGGAAAAAAAGATATCTACCAGAACAGATGTGAAAGTTAGGTGTGAGGAAAATGTAATGTTGTTTCCTGCTTGTACCATACCATGTGCAGCCCATTCCATCAACTGGTTACAATAGATTTTTCACCTGAGTTAATCCCATTGATCCCTTGATTGCTCTGTAGTAGTCATTCACGGCTGGAGTTTAACAAAGAGGTACTGGGCTTTTCTTTCTTGATTCTGAGTTTAAAGAGTTGGGTCTATGTACGTTCCCTGGACTCATCTGCCATGTGACTCATTCCTCCTTCAGTCCTTCCAAATGAACAGCTCATTCAACAGGGAGCTTGTCTGGGTATCTCTATCCTAATATTCCCTTTTTGGGGAATGGTGGATGATTATAAGAACAGAGTATATAGATATCTGAGATTTTAGTAGGCGAACTTTTCATGGGCCTCAGGCACATATTCCCAAAGAAAACAACTCATTCTTATACCCATTCTGTTAAACCTGGCATTTTAATGTATTAATCTCTTTGTAGAATATAGCTAAAGACCATTGCTTTTGAAACTTTTGAGACTTTTCTTTGGCTCGTATGTAATACACATTTTTGAGTAAGGGTCATGTAGCAGTATATTAAAAAACAATAAACTCCCAAATCTTCAATTTTATTAAATAAAGTAATTAAATTTGCTTTAAAGATGGCCAATTCCATTTGTCGTTTTAAACCTTCACTGAATTAGGGGACATTATCTGAGCATAAATATCAGATTTTGGAGTTCTCCCTGTGGCTGTGTTACTTCTGTACTGCTAGATCCCAGTGATTTTTAGATGCTCATGAATAATGGGTCACTTTGCAAAACTAGTGTATACTGTAGTATCAGTGGTCCAAATTGACTCTATTCTCTGACGAATGTGATGCATCTGCTATCTATATCGTGGGGGTCCATGCACACAGAAAGCGTCAGTCATGATGACTAATGTCTACTTGTTACTGTTTTCCAATCATTGCTATTGTAGGGTAAGAAGGGAGGGGGCAACATTGACTTGTTAAGGAATGCTGAAAGCACCTGGTTTTGATGTAGACTTAAAATAAATCTTTCAAAATTAGCTTTTAGAAAAGTTTTAAAAATAATTCTGTTTAGCTTTGTCCTCCCTCCACACGTATAGCCTTAGCCCCACCAAAAACCATTTCTGCTCATGGTAAAGTCAAGCCTATATTTTATGGTTCTTATTTTGTTTAAAGTTATCCTCTGTTTCGAATCATAAAACCAAGGACTTAGTTGCTTCTTTTGTCATTAGTTGGCTTTCTTCCAAATTCTGACCCCCCTTTTTTAATTTGTTTATTTTATTAAGCAGAATGGGTATACTAGCAAGCATTTCCTATCAGGCAGAATATCCCAAAAGAAATAAAAGAGAACAAGCATCAATATTCAGGAAGACAAATGAAATAATAATCAAAATTCATCTTCAAATTAGTTCTGGTTAAATTATGATTCTAATATGGAAGTTACTTAAAGAAAAAAATTCATTCTCATTCTCATTCAATTTAAACCTGAGTTTCCAGATTTGGACTGAATCTACACACGAGATAGCATTCAGCAAACACAATGCCTGTGGTTGTGCCAAACATCGGTCATCTGTACTAGCTCATGTAAATTATGCCCCATCGGGGGTTTATTAGGCCTTAATTCTTGCCTTGTGCTTATCATCAGTATAGACAAGCTTCCACTGTTCCATTTCCTTCTGAGTAGAAATAAAAGTCTCAGGTGTGGAGGCCAGGAAAGAGATGTCCCTCTCAGAAATAGTGAGGTTCTTGCCTGAGGCAAAATGTTTGAAATGTGCCATATAAAACTTCTCTTTTTGTTCCCAAATAGGCTTCATATGCCAGTGAGGATGGAAGTGGAGCACTGTTAAAATTAAAGACAGTTTTGCCTTTCAACACAACAGATGAGGAGCTGACTCATTGTGGACCCCTAACCAGTTTCTCTCTCCTTGCTCTCTCTCTTTCCCCCCGAGAAAACCTGGCTTTGAGATGGGTTTTCCCTGAGGAGAGTTAAAGAACTACACCCAGGAACTACAGCTCATCACGGCTTCTCGGGTCCCCGAATAGATAGGTGGACTGGAGATAAGAAGTGAGAACTCTAAAGAGATGAGACTATCAAAAACACCAAATCGAATCAGGACGACTCCAACAGATCAAGGCCATAGCATCCTGACAGTCAGATTTAAGACCCACGATGGCACTATGGGAAATCTGCAGTCTGAGTGTTGCCCAGACCCTTGATGTCTCCCGGGGCAATACCCAGAAACCTGGCCTTTATTCCTCAGTGCGTGCAGTGTCGTTTGTGAAAGCTCTGCCCGCAAAGCCATCAGATGGTAACAATTTTCAGTCACTTCCAACATGAGATGGTTTTGAACTTTAATATGCAACCTAATTATGACTGCAAACACTTTGTTAAGCAAACAAACTTCAAACCCTTTTTGTGAAAAAACAGCTTTTCTCTGGTCATTTCGTCCTGTACAAAGCTTTTAAAAATAAAACTGTGTGGGGAACGAGGGAATCTGGGGACGAAAAAAACTGCATGAAATTAAATGGCTTTAATGTAATCAGCACTTGAGTACTGAGTATCTGAATGTTTTCCTTCAAACCAAAACCTAGAAAACACGGCATCCTATGTTCTATTTCTGTCTTTACTGTTCAACTTCTACCCCAGAATTACAGATAATGTTTTAAAATAAGATACAGAAATAGACTTATTTAATTGTTCCCAAATTTTCCTTTGCTTACTAACCTCTTTTCTGATTTGAAATATGCAAGTCATTTGAGGTTTCTTCTCTCCACTTCTCTCCCCCACCCACCCACTCACCACTTTTGGATTTTCTCGCAGTAACTTTTCGCCTTTCTTAGTTATTTTTCAAGAACTGGGATCATTACATAGCAAATGGGAATCCATGGATATCCCCTTTTCAGGACCAAAGCAGGGAACCTGGCAGATTTGCAGTGTGAGGGGACAGTGGGAGTGGCTAGACCCCAAAAGAAGTCACCGGAGGAGGCTGCAACCTCTACATCTCCAGATTCTATAGAAGTTTGCGTTCCTCCCTGTCTCCATGCCGTGATCCCCAGAAGTTAACCTCCCTGCAGTCTTCTCAATCTACCTGTGGTCTTTGATAAGCTTTTTGAGTGTTTTTCTTCCTTCCACTTCAGAGAGAGGTCAGGACATAGAGAATAGATCTCTGACTCCTACTTGTATCACTCAATAAGTTTAAGAAGGAAAAGATCTGGCAGGTGTGTTCTCCAGATCTCTAAAATGTGGAGCTCTCCTTACAAAAGGGAAAAGTTATGAAGAACAATAAACTTCAGAAGAAATCTAACACTGCCTCCGTTTGAGAATCACCTAATGTAGTACCTAAAACCCAAGTTCTGTGAACACTCCATCTCTCTCTGGTTTTCATTTCCAAAAAAAGAAATGGCTTTACCCCTCTGTGAAAGTGGGAAAAGGTGGAAGCCAAAATATTGTCAGTAATCAAGCACATAAGAAGACCACTGTCTCCTAAGAAAGCCTATCTGTACTTAGTGTATCAAACTCCAATTTTGTGACAAATACTTTTTCTTGCCTACTAAACTGCTATCTCTTCCTATGCCTCTTTTCCCGTCAACAGTGAGATGTAAAGTATGCTCAGGAAAAGTGTTTCTTATTGATAACAAGAGACATACAAGAGGAAACAAACCCTTTGCTGCCTCTGGATTCTGCTGTCTGCATTTGAGGGTTGGAATAATGGCAGCCGTCTTGGAGCCATGAGGGAATTCAGCTAAAAGACAAGTCAACTTACAAAAGAGAGATGGAGAGAAGCTGGGATCTTGATGATATCATTTAAACACTAAATTAAACAAGTCTGGAACCACCAAACTTTCAAATACCATGTTATGTGAAATATAAATGTTCCTTATTGCTTAGTTTACTTTTAGTTGAGTTTTCATTATTTACAACCAAAAACATTCTGATATTGATGGTTGGATTAAAACTTTGAAAACAGAGAAAAATGAAAAATTATTTCCCTGTAAACTCTATTGCCAAACATTCTTAAGTTTTGAGTGCAAAGTACCTTGACATGTGGAGAGTGACCGCCAAATACCAAGATAGCATGTCTTAATCCTGGCCAACCAGTGAACCTTCTTTAACCCTTTTGTCCTTGACTGATTGAAAACAAATACAGATTCATTTAAAAACTTTAAAAATTACTTACTAAAACCATTATTTTATCAGCCCTCATAACAATAGCAATTTGGGGACCATCAACCCTAATTTGGAGATATTTCTCCTCTCTTATTCACCACCTACATTATCTCTTCAACAAGTCAACATAGGAACAATAGCCAAATTTCTACTGTGACTGTGATAGCTTGAAAATGCAATCACTTCTTCCCTATGCCCAGAGAAGGCCCCAGTATGGTTCTTCACATCAGTAATATGGTGATACGAGAACTCCAATAAGCTCCCTGCCACTACTTAAGCTTTTAAGGGAATTACCAGTCAGCATCAAACACAGTTTTACAATTGAACTTACACAAACACCAAGGTCTGACTGTTTTTGTAGAATTTTTTAAAATCAGATCTGAACCCTTTTGTCCTCAGTCTGCTCCTTCAGTCAACAAGGTAGAAGTTCTCCACCCATTTTGGGATGGCCATGGGGGAAGGCTGCCTTGGGCTGAGGCTATAAAGAGTTTTCTTCCTTCCTGAGGCCACATTGGCCAGACAATGGCAGATGTCTTCCTCTCTCCTGCTCCTTGATAATGATGGTGAAAAAGATCTGCCTCACAGGTGCTTCTCATCTAAAGCCTGTCTGGAAGGAGATTCCTGGGTGGAGAAATCCCAGGGGCATTAAAAAATGCACTAGGTTTTCAGAATCTATTAAGTGGAGCATTGAGTTAAGAATTAACTGTTGTTACCTAGCTACACCTTTCTGGGTTTCCTGTCCTCACACACATAGATCTGAGGAACAGTTGAAATCTGATGACTAACCAACCATGGGAATGCCCCCCAAATGTGGGATCCCGTGCTCTCGTGGGAGAGGTGCTGAGGGACTGGGGTCCTAAGTTGGGATTAACCAAGTATCTCCTTCCTCATGCTAAACTGGCACCTTTTGTCTGCCCTTGCCCAGGCTCTGGGTAGCCCAAACTGGCTTTCACTGGAGCCTAAAACATACCATTTGGGACATTTTCTGATCTTGCGTAATTTTTTATATCCTTTTTTTTGTCTTTCTCTAAGAAGAACGCTCTTCTCTCTTGCTTACTATTATTCTTTTCTTCTCCATATGGGTACATTAAATCTGCTTCAGGGATTTTATTTAATGATTTCAGGATTATAGGCACTGGGGAAAGTCATTTCAGCTTCAGGAGAACCTTGGAAAATGAATATATCATTTAAAAGTGAACATTGATAGTACCCAAAGAAAAATGTGTTTTCCATTCTGAAAAAAAAATTACCATGTGTTATTTGGTTTGGTTTGGAGAGTTTTAGTTGGGTGTTTGAAACTGTATTTTAAGGTTTAACGCAGAGATTTTTCTTGGCTATTAATGTTGAATGGAATGGCTGGTAGTTGGGCAGGACATACAGTATAGGGTTCATTCATGGGAATGGCTACTTGACAGGTCATAAAAGTGTAGCATAGAGTCCATTCATAAAAATGGCTATTTGATGAGTCATAAAACTAACTAAAACCAAATTTAAAAGAAAAAAGAAGAAGAAATACTGACAATAACATTCAGGATGTGCGTAGCCAACTGTGGTTTGTTATAATATTATCAAAATGCCTCCTTCATGTGGGAAAATATTTTTACTTCAGATAAATACAGGAAAATATAATGGATCTAGACAAACCAAACAGTCAGACAAATTAGCACGTGGTCAGATCCTAGGGTCTAAAATGAGTTAGGCTGCAGAGCCTAAAAGAAATTCAATAAGCTCTACCTTTAATTTCTGTTTCCTGGCTGGTTTTTCACAGAATTTTCATATATGAATGAAACTTGACATTATTTGACCATGACCCCAGAGATTTGAGACTTGATCAGGAAGTAATGGCAAAGAAAATGCCAAAAAAAGAAAAAGTAAAGCAGGGCCCTAAGTAGTTCAAGTAGATCCGTCTAGCTGTCAATAGAGCTAAGAAAACTCAGAGGCTGCATTTCAAACATGGATGAAATCAGTACGCAATCAGCACTTGAATCAGAGCTCTTCTTATTCAACAAGAGTTATTTATAGAATCTGAATAGCTCAAGAAAAAGATGCTGATTATTCACATTGCTTTGGCCTACCCTTTTATTTACTCTTTCACTCCCTCAAATATTTATTAAGAATCTTCTGTGTAGCAAACATTGATGCTGTGAGAACAAGATGACTTTCCCGGCCTCATGGAGTCTATCATAAAAAGTTACTCAAATAATCATTTGATTAAATTTATGATTAACACTTAAAGGAAACTGTAGTGTGTTTTGAGAGTGTACTAAAGGGAACCCTAACTTTGTCTGGGGTGGGGGTTCAGGCAAGGCGCCGGCAGACTTGAGATTACAACTGAGACCAGAAGATCAAGAAAGAGTTAACTTACTAGGTGAAGAAATACTGGAAAGATTCCCCAGGAGAAGACACAGAATGAGCAGGACAGAAGTGTTCCGGGAGCAGGACATGCAAGAAAACCAAAGAAAGTCGGAGTGTCACCACAGGGGTGGTGAGCAGGAGATGGGGCTGAGAGGTAAGCAGGGACTGAGTCACGTAAGCAGGAGTGATGTTGTAAATGTTTAGCAATTTGGAAAGGCACGAACCTGGCCAGTCAGAAGGCAGGCTGACTGTCAACAACCTGTGTGGTGGAACCAGTATGACTGGCTGACCGTCAGCCCAGCATGAAAGGCCTCATGGGAGTGTTGAGTTGAGACTTGATGCTTAAAACCAGAAGAAGGCATTGAACAGTTTTCAGCAAGGGGGCATCAAACATGAGTTGTAAATGTTTTCTAGAGAAAGCAATCTGCAAAAGATGAGTTCAGTATACCCATGAGCACCCACCACACAGAGGCAAAGTGCTGTCGGGGGATATTGAGCCAAAGAATAGAGACTACAGTAGCTGCCCTCAGAAAGCTTACAATTGATAGCTAATGCCACCTAGATATTTAATTACTCAAAGGTCTGCTCTAGTTGGGTAGAAAGTTCTAAAAACACAATAGTTCCGAGCAATAGTTGGGAGCAAACAGTCTCTGCCGGAAATTCACTGTCATCCCTTTATATAGTAGATGAAAGTACCATTCCAGTAGCTCTGTATTACAAAGGGAAAACAAATTTTAAATTTTTTTTATTATTGAAGGACTTTTTTGTTTCCTGAGAAAACAAAAAAGCTAAATCACTGCTCTCCGGGCCTGAATAAATCACTCCCCAAATACAGAAAGCCATAGAGTCTCCGTGAGGGTTCCATTCCCCGGGGAGCTGTCACTGTTGTTCACACCTCTGTCTCCACATATCAGCAAGAAATTGCCTTAATCTAAACACCATCACCTCAGCCTCAGTCTGGGTATTGCCAGACACAGAGAGGACAAGAACTGCCGGAAGCACTTCCCTGTGGTTGCCATAATGTCTGTTGGTCAAGAGAACAGGTTAGGGGATGTCTTCCCCAAATGTCCCTATAAAGTCAAGGTGGTCTCGTCTACTATTCCTTCCTAAATAAATGCTTTAGCAAAACTACGCAAATCAGTATAGACTCATAATGGCGGGTGGGGGAGAGCAGTCAACCTAATATTAAAGAAAATAGACTAATGTCAGAAGTTCATTTTTAAATCTTTATTTGATATATTGTAAAATTTAGTAGCAAATACTTAAATAAATGGCAACCTAGTAACATATTCAGAAAATGTAGAAGTATAGAGCACGTACAAGGAGATATTTCTCCTTCCTTTTCTAATCTCACTCCCCAGGGGGACCAATTTCATACGTATACATCGATATTTTTCTATGTTTATCAATATATATGCATATATAGCTTTTATTTCTTATAAAAAAGGGACCATTCCAACACATAATTTGACATAGTGTTCTCATTACTTAGTAATATATCCTGAACATCTTTCCAAGGTAGTCTGTATAGCAGCATCTCTTCCTTTTTAATAACCATATAGTAGTTCATAGTACGGATTTATCATCATTTTGTCACATGTTCTCTTATTATTGGGCAATTTATAATATTTCCTTTTTTTTTTGCCTTTTAAGCAATGTTATAATAGCATCTATAATAATTATATCTTCATCTGTTTGTAAACTAAGACTCCTAGAAGTGAAACTGTAAGATCACAGAGGATTCACATTCTATATTAAAAGAAAATTTCAAACTGCCCTGTAAAAAGGGTTATGCTGATTTACTTTCCCAAAGGAATCATTTTAAATGGGGGCAATGGGGAAGAAAAGACCCTATATTTTTAGTGCTACTGACATTTACTCACATGATGCTAAGAGCTTTTGGATATATTACCCCCTGGGGTCACTACTCGCCCAGGAAGTGGGCTGAGCAGAAATTGAGTGGTCATTTTACTGCTGAGACATCCATGAGCAGAGAGGTTGGGCCATTTGCACACAGCCGCACTGGGAACTGGCAGAGGCGAGAAGGGCAGAGGTGAAGGCCATGAGTTCAAATCTTGGCTCTAGTTTGTAACTGAGTGACCTGGGCTTTACTTCTCTGTGATGGTTAACTTTATGTGTTGGCAAGGCCACAGTACCCATATATTTGGTCAAACATCAGTCTAGATGTTGCTGTGAAGGTATTTTTTTCAATATAATTAACATTTAAATCAGTAGACTTTGAGTAAAGCAGATTACCCTCCATAAGGGTAGGCCTCATCCAATTAGTTGAAAACCTTAAAAGAAAGACTGAGGTCCCCTGAGAAAGAAGAAATTCTCCCTCCAGACTGCCTTCAGACCCAAGTTGCAACACCAACTCTTCCCTGGGTCTCAGCCTGCCGGCCTGCCCTGCAGATTTTGGACTTGCCAGCCCCCACAATCACATGAGCCAATCCTTAAAATAAATGTCTTGATGGATGGATAGATAGACAGAAAGATAGATAGATACTGATAGAGTTGTATACACACACACACATATATACACACACATACATCCTATTAGTTGTTTCTCCAGAGAACCCTAATATATTCTCTAAGCCTCAGTTTCCTCATCTGTAAAATGGTGACAATCCTACTTACTTCATGAGATTACATTACAGACTAAGTGAAATAATCCATATTAATGGGCCTCATCCAATCAGTTGTAAACCTTAATAGAAAGACTGAGGTCACCTAAGAAAGAAGAAATTCTGCCTCCAGACTCCTTCAGACTCAAGCTGCAACATCATTTGCCAGTGCCCAGCAAATGGTCTGGAGTCCATAAATTTTGACTATGACTTTTATAAAAATGAGCTTGAACTCACCGCTCTGTTCATTACCACCCTCATCTTCCTCCTCCCTCCAACACACACATACACTTACACTCACACACTCGCAAATACACACACAAGAACCTCTGGAAAACTCTGAACGCAGACCCTTCAGTTTACAGACAAGAAGTAGAAGCCCAAGCTGTGAAGAGATACATTCAAGAGCTTCTTGAGCAACACTGAAACCAGGAGTGTGATTGTCCCCGTCTTCTGCGGGTTCATTCCCCTCTACAATGCTGCCTCCCTACTATGCACTGGGTATTTCTTGTTTCATTAATTTAAGCTGTTTGCTTCACAACCCGCAGAGAGTATGCACCTTAACCTCTGCATCACACATTAGTGATGCCATGAGACGTTCATCTGCTTGTGCTACGTGTCACCTTTAGCGAGGACCCTCTCTGCTCCCTTTCCTCTGGGTTTCATTTCGGCAAGTCATATTGCAAGAGGCAGGAGGAGAGGAGGAAGAAAATAGAGAAGGAAACATTTATCAATGGCAAACTCAGCTAAGCCATTACCTAATACCAGACAGGTCACTGCTCCACCTTGGCCTGGAGGAAGCAAGTCGACTCTCACTACCTTTATTTTGTGATGACAACAGACACAATGAAGTTAGAGCTAGTGTTGTCCCAGGTTGTTTATTCTCCTAAATATAGATGGTCCCATGTAACCAGCAACACATTCTGAGTCACATCCACTCCAGCTTCAGCTTTGTGCTTTCAAAAATACTATTACATCTTGCTACTTTCCATGCTTCAAACAGGACAGCTTCCAATAACATTTCCAAATATGCAGAAGAAATTTGAAAACCTATTCACGGTTGAGTTGTCAACCCAGAGTGACATTCAAGAGTGTCTCAAATTAAAATTTATTCATAAATTTTGGGTGAACATATCATGGCTAATTGAAATGGCATTTTGGTATTTTAAAACTCATTCCAAATATGGAGGTAGACACTCTTGCCTGTAAGTGACCTCCTGAGCAGACAGGGTGGAGGAATTGAGGGAGATCCACACAATCACGTTTATAGCAGACCCACCAAAAAGTATCTCTCCATGCAACACTGAGAAACTCAAGTTTGAGGTAAAAATGTTGAGAAATATTAAACAGAAATATAAACAAATTTATTGCTTGTCAACACCAACCGTGCTCAGGAGAAATTTAATAAGTTCTCTAGTAAAAAGAACTAAATTTGTGAATAAATGGTATGAATTGTGAATAGGCTTTGAAATGCTTAAACCTTTCCCTAGTGAATACGTTTCTGTAAGTAATATTGCAATTCTTAGCAAAATTCATTAAAATTAAGTCTCTTGATGAAGATCATCTTTGTGACTCTATATAAGTCAGCTAAAAGCCCGTAACTAATCCACGGTGGGTAGGATGAATCTGGACTGGGTTGGAGTCCAGATACCTACGTTTTCCTTCATTTGTTCGTTACTACTTCTTCGTGACCCAGAGTTGCTTGCACAATCTCAGAACCCGTGTGTGGCTAATTCCTCACTTGTAAATTTAACTGGATGAGCTATTTCCCAAATTAGAAACACAAAGGAAGTAATATCTCTTTTTTTATTATTCGTTTTAAAATTTAACCTGCGCCATTAGCCAGCCATCTGGTGACTCCCTCTTGAGCAATATCCAGCAAAGTAGCAAGAAGTCCAGGGGCATGTGCAGGCCCCAACCATGCAGAGACCTAGAGTCTGGCCAGCCCGTGACTAATGCTGCCACTCAGTGTCACACAGAGGCTCCATGCACTTTGCTCTCTGCTCCTGTACGCTTTGACTGGTCATTCTTGCCCACTGAGTCAGGACTGCCCAGCCCAGGGGCAGGACTCGCTGCTAAGCTCTTCAGTTACATACTGTCCCCAAAGCATACCCACAGCGCTGGGGAGGCTGTGGGTGTATGAGTCTCGTCTCCTGGGACTGCTGTAACAAAGCATCACAAACTGAGCGGCTTAAACAACAGAAATTTATTGTTTCACAGTTCTGGAGGCTAGATGGCTGAGATCAAGATGTGGGCAGTGCTGGTTCCTTCTGAGGACTTTGAGGGAAGATGTGGTCCATGCTTCTCTCTTAGCTTCTGATGGCCTCCGGCGTTCCTTAGCTTTTAGACGGCATTCTCCCTGTGTCTTCACATTGTCTTCCTGTTGCATGTCTGCCTCTACGTCCAAATTTCTGTTTTTCAGAAAGATACCAATCCTATTGGATTGGGACCCACCCTAATGGCCTCATTTTAACTTGCTTACTTCTATAAAACACTATTTCCAGTAAGGTCACATTCACAGTTACTGGCGGTTAGGACTTCAACATCTGCTGGAGCGGGGTGTGGGGGGGCTGCAATTTAGCTCATAACACTGGGTCAAAATGAACATCCATACTCCGGCAAACTGAATGCTGGAGCTTCAACACCACTATGGACCCACCATATCAGGTCCTCCCAGACCTTGAGTCTCTAGAAGCAAGAGTTGTGATGCTGATTCTTCCTCTCACAGAAGACCCTTTGCTTCCTAGGTTTATCAGCCTACTTCCTCCTCTGAGACAGAATTATTATACCAGGCATCTTGATCATCTTCAAAGCACCACAGTATTTCACTCCCAAGCAATGGCTGTAATTATTCAATGTACATTTCCAAAACTAAGAGGGCTACTCAAGTGAGAGGACATAGCTGTCAACTTCTTCCACATTTAAAAAAGTCTCTACATAAAATGAAGATAATAGCATCTGTTTTGACCACCTCATAAAGTTGTAAAGACCATATGAGATGGTAGGGAAAATAAACCACAATAGGTCCTAAGGCATATCTCAAGTATAAACTCTTACTGCAGAGCAGAAGTCGACAAACTTTCTCTGTGGACCAGATAGTAAATATTTTAGGCTTTGTGGGCCAGGAGGCAAAATCAAGGATGTTATGTAGATACTTACATATCAAGAGAGAAAACTAACTTACACAATTTTTTGGACAAAACTCCGAATATAATAACAATTGAGTACAATTTTTGGTAATACAGGTCTGCTAATAAGAATGAAATTCTTTTGGGGGGAGGGGCTAATATTTCCTTAATTGGGGTTTAAAATTAATGTTTCCTATCATCAAAATTGGTTGCAAATGTTCATCTGTTAATGCTGACCTGCAATAAGATTTTATGTATTTCATCTTTAAAAATGTCTTTTCACACACATAGGTGATCCACATGGCACTCAAAACACAGTCAGTTTATAACCACCATAATTTTCAGCACATGGAGTGGCGATGCAAAGCAATGAGAGCACCACATATGGTGTCCTTCGCAGCTCCTTAGCTTTGCTGTTGGAGCAACAGCGGTTGTAGACCATAAAATAAATGGGTATAGCTGTGTTCCAATAAAACTTTATTTACGGACACTGGCATTCGAATTTCATGTGATTTTGACTTTTTCATGAAATACTCGTCTTTTGATTTGTTAAAACCTTGTAAAAATATAAAAACCATTCTCAGGCTGTATAAACACAAGTGATGATTTGGTCCTAGGTCTGCAGTTTGCAAATTCCTGTTGTAGAGGATTCTTTAACTGGGAAAAAATTAATCATCTGATTACTTCTACTCGACTGAGATAATTTATCTTAGTTTCTACCAGCCCCTCCCCCACTAATACTTTATAAATGTTTTCTTATTCACACAGTACATTTACTTTACTTCTAGACTGAGTTGTGTGTTGTGTAAATTACTTCTCACAAGCAGCTCAGGAAAGAGCCCAGATGTGTGAAGACAGGGCACTTCGCTTTGTTTCTTCTACATCTTCCAACATCCAAAGCAATGTTTGTTGTAGAGTAATAAACTGAACCTTATAAAAATCCTTATATGGGACTTTCCCAAACCATACTCATTGCTGTGGACCTAGTCCCAGCCCTCGCTCCTCCAGGAAGCCTTCTACAGCGATTCCAGTCCATCCTGACGATCACCTTCTCTGCTTTCCCATTGAACACATAATCCATGCCACATAATTGACCATTGACGCTTGAGGAATTCTCATGTTAGTTTTGACTCTTCAATAGGCCAAAACCATTCTAAGAAAGGAACTGATGTTATCCTCATTTTTCTTTCCCTTGGAAACGAATTAACTCCAGGCTAGGCACAATCAGAGGCTGTGGGTTTCCCAGTGGGCAGGACTCGCTGCTCCCCTGACACTCCTTTAGGGATGAGGCTGGGTCACTGTCCACCCACCTCTCTGGCCCAGAGCCTGGGCCAAGGTTGACTACACTGAATCAACAGTGATGCCATCCACGTGAGTGGTGAAACTCCAGAGCTCAAAGAAGGGGACAGGTCCCCACCACTCCAGCCACGGCTGGAGGCCAGTAAATCAGTACCTACCTCAAAACTGATAAATTAGAAAAAAATTTTAACTGAAAGGTTTTCTTAAGCACAAAGTTTTAGGGAACATTAACCAAGTTCATTCGCTAATTTGTACCCGCTCTAAATACATGAATTTCTAAAGTAAAGGGAAAAGTCCAGTGTCTCCTATTCCACTTCAGTCTCCTCACTTGGCATTTGCTGACTTAGAAGATATTGCAGTAATTAGTACAAAAATTTGAAAATTAAAAGCCTGATCCTTGATATACAATATGAACTCCACAGCAGTAACCAATATTGTGAAGCTTGTCAAAGGAGAATTTAAAGCTCTAGACTAGTATGTTTTCGTTTTGGCTGACTTAGAGCGTGAGATTAACAAAACACTCCAAGATGTGGCAAGAATAGGTGATATCACCACACCTTGGGTGGGGGAAGCCACTTGGCACGGGCACCCAGTCTTGCCACACCCCTGAGGTGTGGCTGAACACCAGAGTATCACCACACCTATTGAGTGTGATGGCTCAGTGAAAACCAAACTCTTTCAAAGGAGAAGGAGAGAAATCAATTGAGGTGCCTCAGGAAGTGATACTAGAAAATGATGTGATGACGGGAGGATTTTCACAGCAAGTGGAGAAATGCAATGAAAGAGACCACTTCCTTGAAGGTGTGGGGCTCCCTTGCCAGGATTACTCGTGAATTCTGCAGCCTTGTTTTTGGGGTGGGTTGGGATTGGTGTCTTCTTGGGTCAATCTCTATATAGGATATTTCCTAAGTTACTCGGTCTTCTAAACACTATAAGGATTTGGAGACCAAGCTGAAAACTTAATTAGCATTATGCAAACTGTGGGCTTCTGGTATTTCTAGTAAGCTTAGGGAGCTGCCAAACAATCCTGCCAAGTTTCCTTGAGCCTGGAAAGGCCTGGAAACGCTAATCCAAGAAAGTGGCTGGCTGGGACAACAACAAGTACTCATTCTCTCACAGGCTGAAAGGGAAATGCTTCGAGACTGGGGAAGTGGACTTCCTTTTGTGAGGGAACAATTGAACCCTAGGATGTCAGCTTTGGAAAAAGTTGTAGGTGGAGCCGGACGGAGTTGAGAATGGTCTGCAAGACCACAGAGACATGGGATGCAGGCCCAATGGAGCGAATGCAAGTCTTCATCTGCAATAGGGCCCTCCCCTTCCAGAAGAGAGTACATGTCTGAAGAACTAGAGAAATCAGTCCCAGTGGTCTATTTTCCTCAGTAAAGTTGGAGGATGTCAAGGTTTCCATGCACGATTATAGGGACAAAAAGACACTATCTTCCTTGGTGAAACTGTTGGCTCTCACACAGGTTTGATTTTATTTCTAGTTTACATGTAGTTCTATAAAAATGGCACCAGACTTCCTCCTTCTTTTTGCTCTACTTTATTACTTAGAAGACAGAATTGCTGTCATGAAAAATCTATTTTTGCAACAAATATTTTCAAGGATTATACATAATTGGTATTAATAAAGAGAGGAATGGAAAAACAAAGCAAACATATTGAGCATTCTATATGTGCCAGGTTCTGTGTTAAAGTGTTTTGCATATTCTCATTTCCTAGAGGAAAGGTATTTTTTGTTAATTTTAGAATTGATACAGATCAGAAAAGTTATTAAATTTCAAAGGGCTGAAGAGAAATGAATAATTGAGAGAAAAGTTAATCAGAAGGGAAGATCCTTCGGCTCTAGTCTGGCTGGATAGAGGAATCGTTGCCATCTTTATTAGCATGTAGGCAGATGATGGCACTAGTAGGGGTCTCAATCCATTCTTCAAACCACAATTATCCGGATCATCTGCATTCTCCCTTCCTGCCATGTGCCACCATTAATGAGTCTCTCATTAGAAGCAAAATGGAGGATCAGTCGTCTTTTGGCCTTTCTGAGGAGCCTACTCCTTGACTTCAATTTCTACCTAATGTATACTGTTGACTGGTTCTATTGCTTCTTCCAATTATTCATTTATTCAATCATTTTATTGAGTGTCTACTATGTGCCAGATATTGAACTGCAGACTGTGCATCCAAGATACAATCCCTGCCCTCAAGAAGTCTGCTGTTGATTCTCTTCTCCCCAGGAAGCAGGAGACAGGGACACTGGCCAGAGCTGCCCCCAGGGAGTCACTTCAGGCAGGATGTACTCAGTACTTCAACATGTGCAGCCATGGTGACTCCTCTACTCCCAAACAGGAACTAGAAGACAATTACTTCTGGAGAATCAGTGTCAGAAGTCAAGTAGAAGAGTCTTTGACATAGAAGAAAAAATCCAGTTATTAATCAGAAATGGAAGAAAGCACACAAGAGCGACTGTTCCCATTTGGTGGTAGAGAAGGACATGGAGGACTTCCTGAGTCAAGGGTGCCTAGTGCACAGGGACTTTTACTGGGCACAGATTCCTGCATGAGCAGTGAGAGAGCTCTCAAGAACACACTGAGGCAGCTCAGAGGTTCAGAGAAGGAGAGAAGACAGGAAACTAATAACTACACTGAAAAGGAGGATGGCATGTAGTCAGATGACTAGAATCAGACCATAGTGTCAGTCCTGACACCACTGCTTCTTTGGACAAGTAACTTTAGCTCTGTGAACCTCGGTTTCCTTATCTGTATAATAGGAATAATGTTTTTGTTGTGAAGATTAAATTAAATGACATATACAAAGTCCCTGGCACATTCTAGATATCCAATAAGCAGTGGTTATTTCCATTATTTTTAAGTGTGATAGGGTAAGTGCTACAATAGAAGAAAGCATTAAAAAAGACATCTTTAAGTCTTCACTGGAGAAGTCTAGAGGAGGTTTCACTGGTGAACAGGCTTGAAGAATGAGAAGGAATTCTCTAAGTGGTTATGGAGTGAATGGTAGAAGAAACCACATGGGTGAAACATGTCTAGTGCCCACATGTGGCTGGAGCATAGAGGACAGAGCACATGAGGGAGAAGGGTGACGGAAGAGGTAGAGCCATAGCAAGGGACCAAGCCATGAGTGGCTGCATGCCAGGTATAGGAGCTACATCTTCCCTGACCAGAAGATGGTGAAGGATTTTAAGCTGGAGCCCACAAGGGTCAGGTAATAATAGCAAACACTTACGCAGCTGACAATTAATTAGAAACTTCCTATTTGCCAGACACTATTTTCAGCACTTTACATATATTAACTCACTTAATCCTCACATAACCCTTTGAACTAACTACTAAGAAAACCAAGTCAGAGAGAGTTAATGAACTGGCCCAACAACATATCATACTAAAAGTGCTCAGATGTGTATTTAGATGAGACTAACAGGAAGGAAGTTTGGAGAGAAGACAGACTAGAAAAGAGAAGGCATCAGAAATGAGTTAGAAGGGACTATCCAGATAGGAGATGAAGGTACCAGAACTAAGGGAAGAAAAAGGAGAGGATACACTCAAGTGTAAAATCCAGAGTATTAGTGAGACTAGTGACCAGTCAGATATGGAGACAAGTTATTCCTTTGGGAAAAACTCTTGTGGATTCAGTTTGAGATATTTGAATGGATTCTCTTTGAGATATTTCTATAACATTGTTTTTTTCCAAGGGGATGACTTTACAAGAATGACAGCCTGCACTTTCACCAATATCCACTCCGTTGTCCCTGCCCCCTAAATCTAAACACTCAAGGTATTAGGACTTCAAAAAAAAATTTGACCTGGTGTTTTAGTTTTCACCTTCAAATGGGGTATTTACTCTTCATCTAACAATAGACCTGTTGTTTCTAACTTCTAGGAGTTTCACTTTGATGTGTCAAAGGAAATGCCATGAACTCTAGGGGAGAGTCATCACGACGTGAGTTTGCAGGATAAACAGCGGGTGTGGCTGGGGCTTTAGGAGAAGTGCCAGTCTTCTTATTCCATTTTTAGGGATAAAAAAGATGAATATTTCAACTGCTTCGGCTCTCAGAAGTCAAAGACAGTTTCCAAAAGAGTCAGCAAATAGAAACCCAACTCTTCAGACTGAAGCTGCGTCACAGAGCGGTGCCTCTCAATGTCCTGATGATCAGGAGTAGGAAGCCGAAACCAACACGCTCTTCTTTGCATCACTTGGGTGAAGCAGGTGGGAGGCAGATGCATTGCCTGAACACCTGGGTAGGTTGAAGGCAGCTCTTTAGTTTGAACATTAAGCAATGACCTTCCCTTTTAGAATCTCACAAATTACATTGTGTCCTAGACACAAGTAAACAGATGACCTGCAATAGTCAGCTCCAGGGGCCAGAAAGAGAAATAGCAATAATCCCTCACACACTTATTGTTTCTGTGTCTTTCACACAGTGGTCTCACTGAAATGATCGTGTGCATATTCTTGTACTGAACAGCTAACCGGTCTGAGGCTTAGAGAGCTATCTTGCCCAAGGTGACCCAGCATAAAGGGGGCAGAGTGGGACAGGTCTGGCTGTAACCCTAGTGCCTTTGCTGCCACACCATTATGAAGTGGATTGTGATGGCATTGGTTCTTCAAGCAACAGAATCCTCTCTTTCTGACAATAGAAACCTCTCATTCCTGGGGGAACCCTGCTCCCCTACTTAGGAATGGACATGTTATCTAGGATGTAGATCTCCATTGTTTGGTTAAAGGACAGACAGCCAATCCAAGCTAGCTCATCTTCTGTCCTCTTCAGTCCTCCCCATCTTTTTCTCTTGATGAATGCTCTCTTCCTGCTGAGGTTATGAAACTGGTAGGCTGAGGGTCTTAAATAACCTCTGGCCATCATAGTCACCCAGGGAGAATGACTTTCAAAGAGATGGAGCTAGAAATGAATCATGTTTAAGCCTCTGATTCCAGCCATATCAGAAACTAGCCCTGCCCTTGGACTGTTCAGTTACATTAGCTAATAAATTACTTTTATTGCTTAAGTTCAAATGTTTTGTCTTGGTTTTTCCTTTTCAGTTTGGTCACTTTCAACCCAGAGTCCAGACCAACAGATGCCCAATAGAAACAACGAAACTCAACATGAGTGGCTCACAGAAGACCTCCTGAATGTGCTCTCTGGTGCCCCACCCTCACTTTCCACTCCCAGACCCACTCTCAGTGATGGTTCATCCATGTGGTGAGTAGCCTACAATCCAGGGTTATTTCGGGGAACTCCGATCCATCCCTTTCCATAACCAGAATGTTTTCTTCCTTCTTCTGTCTTGGATTCTCAAAAAGCATGCCTTGGATCAGTTCAGTGGCTGGGATATAAGTTCCTGGGAGCCCCTTAGTTCTAGGAGGTAGAAGGGAAGGGTAGGATGGGGCTATGGTGGGTTATGCACAGCAATATTCATGGAGTCAGAGGGGGCTTCTGTTTATCTTGTTTGAGCTCTTTCTGATGGCTTTCAGGGCACCAAATCAATAAAGCAGAATCCTTCACAAGACCTTCATGTGGCCAGGAAGGCCCATGAGGATTTGCCTATTGGAGCCTTCAGTCCAGAGCTTTCACCCAAACTCCTCCCATGGAGGTTATGCCAGCAAAGACTATGACAAACTCTGTGCCCCTTCATGTCTCTCCCAAAACTAAACAGAGACAGTGATGGGACCTAAATATGTTTGCTTTTCCTATTTCTACCAAATACACAGTGTTTCAAAAGAAATGCCTTATGTAAACACAATAACAAAACCTAATATGTGCATAATGAAGTTGAAAGGAAACCGTGCCCTATTTCACTACTACAGCTTACAAATTGCTTCTTTGGCAATGCTAAATTCTGAGAAAACTGTAGTTATTTTGAGGCATGAATTCGAGCCCTGCAAACCAAAACAAATATCTTTGATTTCTTTTAAAAAAGGCATATATGGGTTGGAGCAAAAGCTGTCTCATTGCCCTTCAATAACGTGCACACCACAACGATGGTCTTGCTACTGGTGGGTTTGCATTTTGTCTTACATGATCTGGCCTCAAGAGCATTTCTGACATATTGTTGTTTGTTTTACTTAGGATTAGCAGAAAATTTCTGTGGGTGTTTTACGTCACTGGAGTAGGAAGCACTGAAAAATTGTACCCGCCTGGTTGATATTTCTGGAAAGAGAACTCTAAATTATTAGAAGGGGGGTGGGGTGGCCAGGAAAGAAAAGAATGAGTAAGAATCAAGAAAACCCCATCAGGAAAGTCCCACATGGAAAACCGAATTGATGGCAAATGGGATTTCGTTCAGGCAGCGGCGCTCAGCTGTGCTGGATGGGGAAATAAAAGTTCTCATTGTCTCAGAGGGGGCGAAAAAAAGTGTGGCTTTCATCTTAGTGTCTACCAATTTGTGGAACTGAACTTTGGCAAACAACAGTGAGAGTTATTACAAAGCAGCAGAATTTCTCTTTCAATAAACTGCAGATCTGTATATAATTGGTTGGAAGGAGCCAGTAGAGTTTAGTCTGGAAACATTTGGTATGAAGTTTGAGATTTTTCAGATAGTCCAAAGAAGTATAACAGTCACGGAAATAATGTCTAGCCCACGCCTTTTTTCTTTAAAGCACAAGAAAAAAAATTAACACTGCAATACAAGAATGGGCAAAGGATGTGAATGTACAGTGTATGAAAGAAGAAATACAAATGCCAAGACTCAAAAAAGAAAACCCAACACACTCCTGACCTCATTTATAATCAAAGAGACGCAATATAAAATAATAAGGCACTATTTTTTATCTATTAAGTGAACAAAAGATTTTTTAGTGGTAATTTCATCTCTGACAGGGCATCAGGAGACAGAGACAATTATATACTGATTCAATTAATACTACCATTATGGAAAGTAATTTGCCAGTATTTTTTTTTAAAAGATATGCCCTTTGGTCCTCATAAGCTTCCTTCTAGGAATTTAGCCTAAGGAATATTATGAGAAGCACACAAATATTTACATTCATAGTAGCACTGTTTAAATGTTGAAAAATGGGAAATAACTCAAATGTCTAACAATAGAACTGTTAAACTAATTGAAGTTTCCCCACATAACTGAATATTATAAAAATGTTTAGAAGCAATTTTTCGAAAATGTTTAGGGCCATGGGAAAATGCTTAATGTAACACTAAAAAGGAAAATCCAATTCCAAAGTTGTATTTAAAATCTGGTCTCATATATCATTTATATAATATACACAGATATTAAATAAATATTATGTACTGAATATTATATAGTATAGTACATATTGTCTATAGTAAATAGATACATAGAAATTTTTACACAGAAAAAATTAAATTTGTTCATGGTAGTAGTCACTAGGTGGTGAAACTATAAGTTATTTTGATATATATATATTTTTTAATTATCTGTAATTTTTTAATATTTGAAATGTGGGGAAACTAAAAAAAAAATGCACACCTTAGATGTCCTAAGGAATATTTTTAAGATAGTCAAATAGCCAGCCAGCCAGATGTAATTGGGCAAAGCATTTACTGTTAAGATTTTACTGCATTTATTTTTTTAAAAAACAGAGTAGAGGGGCCGCCTGGTGGCGCAGCGGCTTAGTCCGCGCTTGGCAGCCCATGGTTCGCGAGTTCGGATCCCGGGCGCCCGCCGACGCACTGCCTGTCAGCCATGCCGTGGTGGCGTCCCATATAAAGTGGAGGAAGATGGGCACGATGTTAGCTCAGGGCCAGTCTTCCTCAGCAAAAAGGGGAGGATTGGCAACAGATGTTAGCTCAGGGCTGGTCTTCCCCACAAAAAAAAACAAAACAAAACAAAACAAAAAACAGAGTAGAGAAGTGGTATGAAGTAGTAAAAAGAGTATTGGACTCATGAATATATTTATGTCATATAAAATAGGGTCTGTTATGTAATATATGTGTACATAATATATACATGTTACACGTATCCCCAAAAAGATTTTGATCTTTTGGGGCCGACCTGGTGGAGTAGTGGTTAAGTTCGTGTGCTCCACTTCTGCAGCCCAGGAGTCGTGGGTTCAGATCCCGGGCCCGGACTGATATGCCACTTGTCAAGCCATGCTGTGGCAGCATCCCATATAAAGTAGAGGAAGATGGGCACAGATGTTAGCCCAGGGCCAATCTTCCTCAACAAAAGGAGGAGGATTGGCAATAGATGTTAGCTCAGGGCTAATATTCCTCACACACAAAAAAAGATTTTGATCTCTTAATAGTAAGAGGACATGTGAGAAGCAGGTAACTTACAGACTCATAAAAGAAAACTTAGAAACTCTTTGGAATTAGACAAAAGTGAAAATTCGTAGCACCAGAAACATGGAGTATGTTTGTATGAGCACTCTATTTAACTGAGCTTCTTAGAAGTCAAGCCAAATGAGGAAACATAATGAGTTACACAGTTCTAATTATCTGAAGAAAGGAAGCACACAAGTTTATCCGGAAAGACAGACTTCTTTTTCCTACTGACTTCTAGTAGAAGTTTGCCATATTATATCTTTATATAAGAAATGTTGCATAACAAAACAGACATTGATCTTTGATAGAAGTCAAGAACATCATATTAAAATAAAGCTCAGTGAATAGTTCTATAAGGAGTCAAGCTAATATAGCCTTGGTATATTGCTTTCTGGTGAGCTAGCTTGATGCAGGAATAAAACTTAGAGAATCCAGAAAGGATTCAAACTGGCTGCCACAGACTGAATTTGGTGCACAGGGTGTTTCATAAAAATTCTAATTCGTTGCTAACATTCAAAAATCAGATTTTACATGAAAATCCAGCTTTAGAGTTTCTTTTAAGAGACTGCAATACTTGGCAAACTAAATCACTTTCTTCATAGACATTGGATGGTCTTAAGTAGCCACGGACTCTTGGGAAGGGTCATTTGTGCATCATGATCTCAGTTAGAAGGCTTCCTTCATTTGCCATGCTGGCCTGGCCCCTGGAGACTTGTGTCCATACGAGCCTAGATCTAGAAGAATGAACAGATAGCATACCCTTTGCATTATATCTCTCAAATATAAATTGTTTCATGTTGACTAAATCTAGATAGCAATCAATTTAACATTGAGCTCTCAGCTGGTACATAAAAGGCAACATAATTGATTCCATGATTCAGAAAACATTCATGAAATAGCATGCTTGGAGCTGCGATCTGATAGAGTCGGGCACCAATGAAGTGATTGTCTTAAAGAAGTCGTGTGTTTAAATCTGAGGGGCTTTGGAATTCCCACTTCCTCTGAAGACCAAGGTGGTTGGCACACAACCAAGTAAGCACAGCCTCTCCCTCTACACTATTTCTTCTCCTCCTTTCCCCTGCCCCACAGTTCTGACTCTTCCCAGCAGTGCCATGAGGCATTTGTCTGAGTTTTCCCAGGAGCCGTTTCCCAACTTTGCACTGGCCCAGATGCATCTCACCAGTTCTCCCACCCTGCCCCCCACACATAGTGATTCATGCTATAAACTTATGAAAAGACAAGTGGGAATTCAGAGTTCAACTTGTGGCACAGAAATGAGAGGTGTTAGCTAATCCGTAGAGACTGAACTATAAAAAAATACCCTTGACCTTCTTAGCCAATGTTATACCCAACCAAGTTGAGCAGTCTCCAGCACCTTTGCCTCTTGGACCATCTTTGGTGGTAACAAGAAAGAGAAGTTTTCTTTAGGCAAGCAGCAGTCTGTGGCAAAGAGTGCTGGTTGCATGGCTGGTAGACATCCTCTATCTTCTTTCTTGCTCATGGTTTTGTGGGTCAGAAATTTGAGAAGGACTCAGCTGAGAAGTTCTTGCTTGGAGTTTCTCATGCAGATGTAGACAAATGTTGGCTGGGGCTGCCGTCATCTGAAGACTGGGCATCCAAGACAGCTCATTCTTGTGGCTGGAGTTGATGCTGGCTGTCGGCTAAGAGCTCAGCTGGAGCTGTTGACTAGAGAACCGACATGTGGCCTCTCTAGCATGGGTCTCAGAATAGTCAGACTTCTTTCATGGCAGCTATCCCAAATGAGCACCCCAAAAGAACCAGGCAGATGATGCATGACCTTTCACATCCAAGCTTCAGAAGTCACACATCATCACTTCCACCATGTTCTGTGTGTTGAAGCAGTCCCAAACATGCCCTGATTTAAGCAGGTAGAACACAAGCTTCACTTGTCAATGGGAGGAGGGTCAAAGAAGTTGCAAATAAGTTTTAAATCTTCTGCAAATTGTGATGCATCAGCACATTGTACTCTTCCAAGATAGGTCTGCATGAATTCAAAGTCACAAGCTCTCCAAGTCAGCTGTTCATTTTAATGCAAGAAAGATCCATTCTAAATTTGCTAATTTTATGAGAGACTGTAGGTGAAAGGTTCATTATCTGCCACCTCATTTTCCCCATCATTTTTTATTAGCTGTAGAGGAGTCTGGTTCCTTTGCAGGCCGCCTCGGGTTTCTCTACTCATTTCTATTCCCTTTCTCTCTCTTTCCCTCCCTTCCTCCCTCTTTTTCTCTTTCTTCCCACCACAACAGGATCTTTTTGCTCCACATCTCCACATACACACAACTTAGTTCAGACACGGCCACCCCACCATTGCCCTGACATTACCCAACTGAGACTAAGGACATTCTTTAGGTTGCAGTTCCCAATTCCTGGATCCAAGAATATTATTGGTCCAGAAGGAAAAGACACGTGCTGCTCAGCTAGGCCTACTAGAGCAGACTCTGTGAGAAAGGGCATGGAAATTTAGGAAATCTAATCTATTATATTTGAGTAGCAGAAAAACAAGTAATCAATTATGTATAAGTTGGGTTCTAGTAACACAAAATAGCTCTCCCAAAATCAGCATCCCCTTCACTGGCTATTACCTTCAACAAAACTGTTTGATTTGCAGTCCACACTGCATCCTGCGCTCTGCATCCACAACATCTTCTGTGATCTCCATAGGTAGTGATGTTTAAACGTCCTTGTTTCCTATACTTGCACAGGTAACTCATTTCTGTCCAAGCTCCCAATTCTAACTTGCCAGAACACAACATTTCTGATCATGTAAATCTAATCTCAAACATTACTTACTCCAGAAAAATAATTGCAAACAAATGGTCAGACTGATGGCTGGACTCAGATATTCTTGAACTTAAGGCAGAATCGTGGTCTATAGGGCTCACTCTCTTTGTGCCCACACTTCCACTATTGACCAGGTAAACTTACAGGTGTCCCCCTTGTGGCAAAATCCCCATTTGCCATTTCCTTAAATTTTTATTTTTTTATTTCTTTTTAAAGAACAATACGGAAGATAACAGTGAATCTAGCTTGTATAACTCAACATGTCCAGTACAACACCGCCCCAGGCCGGTGTAGCTAGGTCACTTAGTCATGGAAGTTCGCAAGATTTGGGAGCTTGGTTTTACATATATCATTATATAGATGCTTAAGAAATACTCAAATGAATCCTTTCCTGCCTCCCCCAAATAAAAAATGATGCAGGCTATCCTCAATTATAAAGGAAAAGGATGTTGCAGTGGCAGTAGTTGTGCCCTCCGGAAGGGTACATGGGTTTTTTGGTGGGGCTGGGGGAGGATGCTAACTATTAGGAACAAGAACTTGCATGTGTCTTGTGTCTGCTCCCTTCCTAATGAGGAAAAAAAAAGACAGCATGCCAGAGTGCTGAGGATTTCAAAAAAGTGAGATACAGAAGTTTTAGAATCTTGAAGCAGGTAGTCCATAGCTCAGCCTAATCCAGACTCTACTAAAGTTCATAAATAATAGTATCAGATATTACAAGAAATTAGAGAACTACACTCTTTTCAGTAATTTTAACATGAGACTTTTTATATTCTAAAAATCTGCAGAATATCAGCTGCCAAGACTCTAATTCACAAAGTAAAAAGAAGAATCATATTCAAAGCAAGACCCAAAGAGTCTCTGGAACAAGCACAGTGTATTTAATCTGATGATTAGTTTATAAATATTTGGGAAATCACTCAGCAATCCAATCCTGAAGCATCTGAGTAGAGAGTAGCAACACATTTTCTCATTAATTAGATGTTAAGTCATTGTGCTCTGCTCTGATACCTTTCCATCAAGAGAGTCAAACTGTTTATTTGCTATAATTTGGAGACGGCCTTTAGACTAAAACTTTTACTTGACCTTATGTAATCTCATAAGTGACAGCGAGCAGAAAAAAATCAAGACAAGTACAATATCCTCCATTTTTAGCTCTTTTGTTCCTTCCCTCCTTATAGATGAAATGTACATAGACTTATTTTTAGTATCAACCATAGTAAGAAGGATTTATCTAACAGAAGAGATAAAGTTCTAAGGATCAGCTACTTTGCAGGGCTGAGAACAGTGGTTGAACTGAAGTGGGTTTTCTCTGTTTATATTGTGACCTTCTTGTCTGTATTTGGTGAACCCAAAGGAACACCTGAGTTCAACTTAATCAACGTCATTACTATGCCTTCAATTTATTTCTGAAGATAGATACATTGTACCTACTGAATAGAATGAAGAGATGTCTCATTTTACCTCTAAGCAGGACATTTTTACCACTATACTGTATCATGTTTTGATTTATTAGTACTTATTTCCTTATATACTTATACTATTTTCTTGCAATCTCTTAATTCATTGGTGCATAGATAAGACCAGTTGGTATATTTTGTTTCTTTGATTTATTCTGAAACTTTTTTTCTAAGTCTTTGATTTATTCAAAAGACATTCCTCGCTATATCCTTTTATTTCTCTAATTGAGCTTTTGAATCATTCAGGTTTCTTGGGGTTTATTGAGAACTTTTGAAGCATATGTCACTGTCCTCAACCTGTTCCACCTTTCTCTTGAGATAACTCAAGAAACACGTGATCTACCTCATGAACAAGCCAGCAAAAATAAGAGGTGGCTTTAGGAACAGGAAGCTACTAATGCACATAGTAACACGAACAAATAATATATAAATAACACACAAAGGTTCAAGCCCCATTGAAAGCAGTTACAGATAGAGAAGGAAGTAAACATGCAGTGGTCAAAAGTTCAGATTCTGTGGTCAAAACCATCTGAGCACAAACCCCAGTTGTGTGATCTTGGGCACAACCAATAATCTCTTCAAGCCTCAGTTTCCTCTTCTGTAAAATAGGAAAATAAGAATAGATATTCCATATAATTATTGTAAGAATTAAGTAAAAAACTGGCACATTTCCTGTCATTTTTTAAAATGTATGCTGCTGTTACATTGTAAAAGGCAAAATGAAATAATGGTTTATTATAATTGTTCAAATGAAAAATAGTAGGAGCAAAGAGAAAGTAGTGATTCCATCATTCATGAAGACATTTTTCTCTAATCACCTTCCTCTTTCACGGAGCACAGTTAACTATGTTCTCAATCTCAACTGTGACCTCTCTTTAAAAGATCACTGCCCATTGCCATAAGCATCAAAACGTACCAGGATGAAAACTTCCCTTGATTGCTAAATATCTTGATCACCACATACACACCCACACACTGGCACATACAGTACCAGCCTACTGACATATTTCTTTGTTCTCTTCCACAAGAAAACTCTTCAAAACAACCTTCTATGTTCACCCTTCATAAAAACCTCTCATCACAATCAGCAGTAGGCTCCACATTGGCAAATCTAATGATTAATCTTCAGCCTTCTTCTGACTTGTCCTCTCAGCAGCATTTGCCTTGGTTGATCTCTCCCTTCTTCTTTACCTTCTTCACTTGGCTTCCAGGGCACCCTCTCTTTTGGTCTTCACTCACCTCACTGGCCAGCTCTTCTCAAACTCCTTTGTCGTCCTTTCTAGAGTTCGGTTCTCAGCCCCTTTGTCTTCCATCCATATTCACTCCTTAGTGATCTCTTCTAGCCCCATGGCTCTATATGCCATCTATAACTTATGGCTCCCAATTTTTATATTTCCAACATTGACCATGCACCTACTGTTCAGATTCATAAGTCCGTCTTCCAACTAGACATCTCCATCTGGTCATCTAATAGAAACCCCAAATTTAAAATGTTTACAACTAAAATTTGATTCCCCACTCCTCCCCAAAATAAAGTAAAGCTTTCACCTCTTTCAGTCTTATTCATCAAAGCAAATGGCAGCTCTATCACTATCTTTCCAGCTGCTCAGGCCAAAGTCTTCAAGTGGTCCTTGACTTCACTCTTTCTAGTACATCTCATATCTAATCCTTCAGCAAATCTTGAAGGTCTCATCTTCAAAATATACCCAGAATCCAATTACTCCTCACCTCTCACCACTATAATCCCAATCCAAGCCACCATACTCACTGGGTCATTGTAACAGCCTCCAACTGCTTTCTTTGCTTTCATCCTTGCCCCAATATCCTCTTCTCTCACAGTAGCAAGAGGGTACTGTTGAAAACACGTCAGAGCAATCCTCTGTTCAAAAACTTTGGGGGCTTTCCATTTCACTCAGAGGGAAGGATCTGGCCCTGGCTACCTCTGCAAAATCTATCTCCTACCAGTATCCTTGCTCACTTGGCTGTCTCAGCGGGGCCATTGTAACAACTTCCTGTTTCTCTGCTTCCAGTCTTGCCCCATGTCCCCTCAGCCTGCTCTGATCTCATTGGTCTCCTTTCTAAGCCCACTCTTTGCTACACACCTTTTGCATATGCTGTTCCCTCTGCCTAGAAAAATCTTTCTTCAGATAATCCATTTGACTTATACCCCCTCCTCCTCAGGTCTCTGCTCAAACATCACCTAATCAGAGGGACCTTTCTTGACCATCCTAAATAGAAAAGTAGTCCCTACCCCAATCGCTTTCTATCCTACTAACACTTTATTTTTCTTCTTAGGACGTAAGAACACTAGACACACTAAGCGTTTATTTGTTCATTTGCTTATTGTCTATCTGCTCCTGCAAGAATGTGAACTCCATAGAGGCAAGGACTTAATTTTAATCACTGGTTTATTCCCTGTGCATGAAACACTGCCTGGCCGACAGTAAATATTTGCTGAATGAATAAACGAATACGTGACTACATGAATGAATTGGTCTTCCATTCAATGCACAATTCATAGTAGGCAACAAAAGTTTTTAAAAGTTAATGGAATAGATCAGCCTTGGATGTGTTAGAAAATAATGATAGTAAAAAATCATTGAAATTGGTTAATTGTCCAGTTGATGCCATTAGTAGCTGATTTTTTCATTGCTGACATTTCCAAAGAATCACTCCCCTGACTAAAACTTACCACCAGGCTGAGTCACATGGTGCAAGGCCAGTTTTTCTCCTATGTGACCTGAATGACTCAGTGTGCCAATGACAATATTGGCTGTATGTCCCAGGAACTCCACTTGAAGTCTAAATCAACTGTCGACTTCATTCAAGTACATCTTGCTCAACTTGGTTAACTTGAAACCGTTCATTCCCTTAACAAGACTGCTGCAGCATCTTTTGTCATCCACTTGCTATGCGACTAATTTGAATGTTAACATTTTTAAGTGAAAATGCTTTGATGATAAACAAAACCATTCGAAGACTTTCAAATGTCTGGATATGATATTTTTCAGAAAAAAAAAGGCAACTTAAGACTTGCTAATCATAAACTAAATATACATGCCTTTAACTGAGTGTCAGGAGTCCAAACCAATGATTTAAGCATAAGAACATCTTACCAAATGCTAAGTGTCGTGGCAAGCTATTTGAATTTGTGTCCCATATATTAATGAACCATACGCTAAGCTTCTAAGGCATAAAAATTTCCTCCCAACCACCCCAACTACATAAAGTGAGGTGAACAGTGGTGAGGTGCCCAATTCATAAAGGAGGTGTTAAGAGTTTTATTATTATTATTTATTATCATTATTTTTATTTGTTTTGAAAAAATATTTTTGTTTCAATATTTTGAATGGGCTTTGCTACTATCTTCACAGTCAATTTAGAAATTTATATTGGTATTAAATGACCAAACATAAGTCTTTTGGGGAAAAGGGTCAAAGAGTTCATATTTCTAAAGATTCTCAGAGAAACAAAAAGAGAACAAAGAAAGCAAATGGCATGTGTTGTTATAACCAAGTACAAAGAATAGGCCTGGATAGTCATGGGAGATGGTGCAAAACTGCACGCAAACTACTCCTTCATGTAAGTTCTTGGCCTTGACTTAGGGAAGATGTTCACCTTGTTTGAGTCTCACCTCCAGGGATGAGAAGAGGAAGTGAGGGGCTTGGGATACCCAGGTAACTTTCTAAGGTAGTTTCTTCAATTTCTCCCAACCTGAGATATTGGTATGCCACCTCCTGGAACATTTGCTTTTAGGTCTATAAAAATTAGACCATGCTGGCAACAAGGAGCCAAGAGCTGGTCATAGTCATGCACAGGGCTATGTCAAGTTCCTCAATAATATTAAGAGAAATTGTAGCCTCTGATATGATCATTTTAAAGGGTAACATCTAATGACACTCAATTCTCTGGGCGGGTCTGAAGTTCCCCCTAGGTAAAGTCAATTAACTTCTTTATTCATTGATGGTATCAGTGGAACATTCCACAATCTCTCTCCTCCTTAGTCATAGAATTTTACAACTGAAAGGCTCACCAACTCCAATCCTATTCAATCCACAAGAAGGGATTGATCAGCTATAATGTAGTGTGTTGGATATTTGGAGATTCAAAGACAGTCCAAAAACCTCACAGAGCTCCCTGTCTGGTAGATAAAACCTATATCATAGTGCTGCTAGGATGAAAGAAAGACATTGTTATTGGTGCAAATATGGGGCCATAGAACTCTGCATGTGGCTTTAGAGGGAGAAAGTGCAGCCAGATTAGGGAAGGCTTCCCAGGAGACCAACTCTCAAATCTTGAGGAATGAGTAGAAGGAGACCTGACGATAAGGATCTAGAAGTGGAGGAGAAAGACAAGAAGGGGAAGATCATCTGAACTGTGCTGTCCAGTACTGTAGCCACTAGCCACTTGCGGATATCTAAGTTAATTACAAATCAATAAAATACAAATTTTAGATTCTCAGTCACACTAGCCACATTTCAAGTGCTCAGTATCTACATGTGGCTGGTGTTTACCACATTGGACATCATTACAGAAAGTTTTATTGGAGAGCACTGGCTCTGAACAAAAAGAAGAGTGAAAGCATGGAGACCTAAGAGCAGATGTTGGTGGGAATAACTAGGTGGTTAAGTACAGCTGGAGGCCAGGGTATCCAGAGAAGGTACCCAAGTGATGAGGCAGGAGACATAGCTCAGAACAGGCAGACCAAGGAGTTCCTTGGCTGATAGCAGAAAATGTAGGAGGATTCGAGTCCTGGCAAGTTCTGCCTCTCATTATCAACCAGTCACTACAGCATTGGAAAGCTGCATGGACAAAACGTTTGAACAAGCATTCTTAGTTCACCAATTGTATTTACGGAACCACATGTCTTCTGGTCATGATGGCAACTTACCACATCATGAAATCATTATTTCTCTTTGAAAAAAGGAGATTGAATTTTTAATTTGGGCATCTTATCCCTCTTTTTATTTTTTATACATTAAAAAAAAATCTGTGTAACATTTTACACTTACAAACATTGGGTTTTTTATAGTTTCTTGGGTCTACAACACAGATTTTGGTAGAGTCAAGTTTTGGCTGTAAGAACACATGATCATATGTTCAAAATTAAGAATTCAAAAATGATTATAGGTAAGCTCCATCCAACCTCATCAAGCATTTTTCTTCAAACAATAAAGATCAAAATGAGACTTTAAAAATAATATAGGTAAATTTAGAAATATATAGGATTACATCAGTCATTTAGGATTCCCTCTCCTGCAGTCCTTGGCTTTCTTAGCAGACGATATGAGGGCACAAGAGACTGGGGTCAGACATCTGTTTCTTAGCTATGTGGCCTTGGTTTAGTCCATCAACCTCTGCAACCTATTTCTTCAACTGTAAATGGGTATTAAAAATGTCTCTCTCGAGATGTGGCAGAGACTAAGTTCATATATGCAGAGCACTTAGCACACAAAATCACTCTGTATATTTGTTGGGGAGGGTAGGGAGGATGGGGGTGACTGTTCGCCAGGCCATTTATATACCTGACGATTTTACAAGTCTGTTCTAATACTTCTGGTAATGCTTCCTGAGATGGGTTTTAAGACTTTTTACACTGAAAATGCACATCAAAGATTATGAAGTAACAAAACCACAGAAAATAATAACTCACATTTATGCCAGACACAAGCACCAGCACCTACAAGGCTTTCATGAAATGGATGTTTACCATGGAGTTTCCCAACTTTCTCATTCACGGTACACTTAATGGCTCAATAGTTTTCTTCACAGGGCCCTACACCAAAATGCATACCTACCATTTTTATTTATTAAGTAGTTAGGGGCAAACAACACATCATAATGACTCATGCAGTGTTCAACAGATGTTACCGTGTTTTCTAAGAAAATTTAAAATAAGCCATGGCACCCTTATGACTCTATTTAGATGAGAAAATTGAGACTACAAGACAGTGCATTCAAGATTTCACAGCTAGGAAGTTGCAAGTCAAGATATTAGTTCATTGGTTCTGACTTCAAGTAGAGTCTTCCTCCTGATCTGTATGCTGTTTCTTCCTCCATTCAGAATGTCAGTTGCATCTTTTATTAATATTCATTGTTTTCCAATATCACTCCCCACAAAAACTTAGTAAACTGAGGGGCCAGCCCAGTGGCAGAGTGGTTAAGTTCACGCACTCCACTTCAGCAGCCCAGGGTTCACAGGTTCGGATCCCAGGCACAGACCTACACACCACTTATCACGCCATGCTGTGGCAGGCGACCCACATATAAAGTAGAGGAAGATGGGCATAGATGTTAGCGCAGGGCCAATCTTCCTCCCTGAAAAAAAAAACTTAGTAAACTGAGTTGTACAAGAAATCTTTCCATATCAAGATACTCCTTTTCAAATTTACATTTTAATTCCTCAACTAGACAAACTGCTATTCCAAAATAGTTTTTACAGTAAGTGAACCTCTACAAAAAAAATTGCAGCAGGTGTATGTATATTTCAGAATAAAGCAAGGTACAAGATTTCAGATGAAATAGTAGAAAAGTTGTTATGCAAATTACAGAATGAAAATGATAATAACATCTAATAGTTATTGAAAGACTGATATGTGCCAGGCACCTTACTAAATGATTTACAAAAATTAAACCTTTCCCAAATTCTATGGTGTAGGTATGATTATTATCCACATTTTTAAAGGTGAGAAACTTGAGGATTGGACGAAGTAACTTAAGCAACATACAAGTGAAAAAGATTTGCAATAAGCAAAACAATCTTGAAAAAGAAAACAAGTTGGAGGACACACACAACCTGATTTCAAGATTTACTATAAAGTTACAGTAATCAAGACGGTGTGACATTGGCAAAAGGATAGACATATAGGTTAATGGAATAGGATAGAGTCCATAAATAGATCCATTCAGTGGATCAATTCATTTTCAACAAAGATGACAAGGCAATTAAATGGAGAAAGTTCAGTCTTTTCAACAAATGGTGATGGAACATTTATATGTGAGAAAAAATGACCCTCCCCATACCTGGCACCAGATACAAAAATTAAACTCTTAATGAATCATAGACCTATATGTAAAATCCAAAACTATAAAACTTCTAGAAAAAAAAATAGGAGAAAACTTTTTTGACTTTGGGACAAGCAAAGATTTCTCAGACAGGACACAAAAAACAAGATCCATAAAAGAAAAAAATTAATAAATTGGACTTCCTCAAAATTTAAAAGACACTTTAAAAATTAAAATACAAGCCACAGTCTGGGAGAAAATATTTGTAACACATATCCAATAAAGAACTCGCATCCAGAATTTATAAAGAATTCTTAACACTCAATAATAAGAAGACAAACAACCCAATTTTAAAAATAGGTAAAAGATTTGAACAGACAGTTCACCAAAGAAAATATATGGATGGGAAAAAAGCACAAAAATGCTCAAAATCCTTTATCATTAGGAAAATGCCAATTAAAACCACGATGAGACACCATCACACACCTATTAGAATGGCTAAACTTTGTTAAACTGACAAAATAAAGTGCTGGTTTCTTGTAAAGTTAAACATATACTCACCATACAAGCCCATAATCCCATTCCTAAGCATTTACCCCCTAAAAAATGAAAATGTATGTCCACACAACGACAAACGTTTATAGCAGCTTTATTCATAATCACCAAAAAAAACCTGGAAACAACCCAAAGTCCTTCAACTTGTAAGTGGATAAACAAATTATGTTACATCCACATGATAGAATACTACTTTAGCAATAAAAAGGAACAAGTAACTGATACATACAGTATTTCATGCAGTAACTTGTTTTATTTTTTCATTTTTGCTGAGGAAGATTCACCCTGAAGTGACATCTGTTGCCAATCTTGCTCTGTTTTGTATGTGAGTCGCTGCTACATCATGGCCATTAATAGACAAGTGGTATAGGTCCATGCCCAGGAACTGAACCAGGCCACCAAAGCAGAGCACACCAAACTTAACCACTAGGCCACCAGGGCTGGCCTCAATAACAATTTTTTACCCTTCATTTCCCTTAGAATCAATCTTACAAAGCATCATTGCTGCCATTATATTTGTCATCATGCTATTAAGTAATTGCAACTTGCATTTTTATAATCACATATATTCCAGTCTTAGTTTACAGAACAAATAGATTAGTCACCTGAATTCTATTTGATAAATGTTCTAGTCTCCATAATGGGATTCAGAAGATACACCCTAATCAGCAATACATTCACAAATACCAAACCACTTGGCTGCTCCCCTCCCTTTGGTATTGATTTTTGACAGTTTCTATTTCAGAAGGTGAATTTATCTTAAATGTATCTTCAAATTCTCATGGAGTCTTACTGTAACCCCCTAAACACTGAGTGTTGGAAAAAAGAGTAAGACAAAGTCCCTGCTACTGTCTAATCAGGGAGACAGAATTCATGACTTTTCTTGGAAGAACCTAATTTCAGCTCATTTTATTCTTGGTAAGAAAATTTATTGATTCAATAATTTAATTGCTATTATTTTAGTAATATTTCATATGAATGAATTGATATATCAAGGAAAAGTTTCTCTGTTCAGTCATAAGTCCAATTTTTCATGAGGGAAATATGGAGTATATGATATTATGTAATATATAATTTATAATCCATATGGCTTAGAACACTCCAGCCTCTTATTATAAAAATAAAATTATAGTTCTTGTTCTAAATCCACCTGAGGTAGACTATTACTTTGGTGGCACCCAACGAACCACACCTCCCAGGATTCATGTCTTTGTGTATTTCCCTCCCACACTGATTCTGGGCGTGGTCATGTGCATACAGAGGCTTGATAAGTGCTTGCATACTAGGCCTTGTCTTTTGGAATACTCACTTTCGGGATGCATCTTTTTTGGAACCCAGCCACCATGATGTTGGGAAGTTCAAGAAGCTTCACAGAGAGACACAAGTATAAGAGAACACTTCTCTCCCTCTTCCTGCCATCTTCAATCCAGTTATGGCAGTGAACCAGATTTGACCACGCAGACATCAGTGCTCTAACACAGCAGTTTTGAAACTTCTTGGTCTCAAGACCACTGTGCTCACTTAAAAATGATTAATGATGGCATAAGTTTTTGTTCATGAGTTATATCTAGTGATATTTACTTTATTAGAAATTAAAACAGAATTTTAAAATGTATATATTTATTAAAAATATATTTATTAATATTATTATAATCAAAAATAGTAAAACTATTACATATTAACATTAACAATAACATATTTTGTTAATATTAGTAGCAACGAAATTTCCCAAAAAAACAAACTTAGTGAGGAGACAGGATTGTTTCACATTTTTTGCAAATCTCTTTAAAGTCTGGCTTAATAGAAGACAGCAAGATTCTCATATCTGCTTCTGCATTCAATTTGTTCAATCGCGTATAAGGTAGCCTCTGGAAAACTCTATTGTACACTCATGGGAGAGTGAGAGGGAAAAAAGCAAGCAATGTCTTAGTATTGTTACATTAATAGCTTTGACTCTGTGGAACCATGCACTTTGAGAATCAAGGGGTGCCCCAGGGGATGGCAATGGAATCACCTTCAGAAAGAAACCCAGGGCTGTGAATGGCTGGGTAGAGTACTGCCCTCTGCCCACTCAGAACACTCACCAAGGACTATACTAAGGAATATCCCGGGGTCTCCATCACAGGAATATACTCCCACTATGGTCTCAGGAGAGGACTCTGCTATCCCTTATACCATTTCACCTACTAAGCTAGCCTACAACCCAGATTCACCCCCTATTCTCTCACTATCTGATTCCCTGTTTCACATCGAATGAACACCACATAGCCAGGGAGAGCTCCTTCCCACCACAGGGCCTACTCCAAACTTCTTCATGCATCAGAGTGGAAATCAAACACATCCCTAGCTCAGAAAGAGGAAGCATCCACACCTCCATCCCAAACTAAGACCTTTCTCTCTGAGGTTTCATCCTCGGCCTCAATATTATGTCCTCCTCTGAATGGCTGACAGTGGACATATCCATTCCCCTTAAGATAACCATCATCCTCATACACAAGGGTGTGTTCTGGCCCTGAAGCCTGGAAAAGACAATCACTTAACTATTGACATTATATTACTCAAAGTCTGAGTTTCACAGTCTTCACCACAGTCACATTGTTAAATATCCATGGAGGTAAACAATAATAACATTGACAAAATTAGTGATATAGACAATTTATTCTGTGCTATCAGGCTATAGTGATAGGAAGGATAGAGTGATATGTTAGTGACATAAAGGGAACTAAATGTCATTAAATGACATAATAAGTGACATAAAATGACATTAAAGGAACTTACTGGATCCTGACCAACATTTGTGTAAAGAAATAGAATAGACCAGAGTATAATCCATGCCTAGTTTCATACTGGGTTTTGCCATTTGGTAGCGTTGACTTTGGGGTACTTACTTAAACTTTTGACTGCTCAGTTTCCTTATCTGTAAAGTGGGGATAATAGTTTCTACCACTTAGGATTATGAGCATTTAGTGGGTTAGTATTTTTAAGGTACTTAGAACAGTGCCTGGGACATACTAGGTACTCTAAGTGAAACATAATATACAAAGTGTTTGCGTGTGTGTGTATTGGACTGTAATAAAAAGTTTGGAAAAACTCAGAGCTAGACAAAGTAAGACATAAATTTAACTTCATTGGACAGACAGAATAGAGACAAGCAAAAGGAGTGTGTGTGCTGGAGGTGGGGGTTCCAGGGTAGGGAGCACGGGGTGTACGGGTCTGGGTTTAAGTCTCTCCTTGCACAGCCTGGGGAGCTTTCAAGAGAGGGAAGGAGAACGTTAAGAAGGGAGAAAGTTGTTGTTTTACCTTCCGTAGAATTCTTTTGTATTCAAATCTCCTTTATCAGGATCCAGATGTTTTAAAAGTGATGCCAAGCTGTGATAAAAACAGATGTACATGCAGGAAACACAGCACATCCAGCAAGGAAGACTGTGGGTAATTCAGTTTGTTAATGACAAGTACTATGTGGTAACCATTTGCAGATGATCATTAAAATATGTCCCCAACAGTCATTTCTTATGGTTGTCATTGTTTTCAAAGCTCCATCCCTACAAAACTTTTAAAGCCACTTACCTAGCTGGGCTGAAAGTAAGTTACAATTAGATAGTTATTTAACCCTAAACTGACACAAGGAGAGTGGACAGTACGGTTTGAAGATCTCCACTCCTACATGTTGGAACCCAGCACAAAGAGAATGTCTGCAACTTTCACTGACCTGCACGACAATTTGGATCATGGTAAGATCACTCTGAATTGGTTAAGCCGATCTACCTTAGGTCACCAGACAAAATTTTAAATCCCACAATCTTGACATGAGAGCTCTTCTGAGGACTCCTTATTTGTGATATATAACCATCCAAAACCACCTGATCTGTTACCGAACAGGAGCAAGATAACAAAAGTGGAGGCTGTTTGTGTTCAACTGCACTTAATCCCAGTGTCAATGAAAAATCCATTCATTTGAATCAGTTCAAAAACAAACCTGCAGGGAAACTTTGTACTGGTGATATAACAATATGATTCAGAATGAGATCTTAAGGAACCTTAAAAGATCCTCATCAAGCAGGCTGTCTTGAGGTAAGTAATGTATTATTATAATCCCCATTTTATAGATGAACCAATTAAACCAAAAGAGATTAAGCAATTTGGATCATGAAACCAATAAAGGAGGAGGGAAATGTAGTGCCCATAGCCAAGCACCCCAGAGTGCTCTTAGTGCTGTATTGCTTGGGGCTGTCCCCTCTTCATTTCTATTATTCAAGAATATAGTGTGTGTTACAAGTCAGGTATCAGCTGTGTAAATAGGTACCCGACCTGAAAAAGACATGTGTCACTTTCCTGTAGGGCTGGATTGCCCAAATGACAGCCCATGTGACTGAATCCAGTTGGTGTGATATAACTATACATTCACAGCACATCATAGGCATAAGCTAAACAATAACAGAAAATACTTTCCTTCAGACTTTCTGGTGATTCAGATAGTGGAAATGCACCAAATTCATGGTTAGGGAAGATGAACAATAGGTTTGTCAACATTATACTTCGTGAAGTGTCAGTCATGAGCTTTTCATGGAGAAGCAAGTTGTTTTGGTTTTTTTAATGACATATTTGCATGTAGTTAGGAAGGCGTGTGCCTATTCAGACCTGTGACTATGACACCAGGATGTGTAGCATTAGAGTGAAACCCATGAAGCAATGACCTTAAGTACAGGTGGTTGCCACAATGTCTATTATTAGGATCAATGCAATACAGTCAGAAGTAATGTTGCAAAATGGCAGGATGGAAGGCCAGTTTCCCCTGACAAAGTGCAAAGGCATGTTATAAACACTTGCATGAACAAACAGCCTGAGCAGCAACCACAACCAGGAGAAAAATTAGAGGAGGTTTTCCACAACAAAGGAAGTATTGTTCTCCTGTGGTCACCCTTAAATTCATCCTTTGTTGAAGAAGACGCTTAGGCTCCACCATGGAACTATGGCGTCCCACCCAGCATTCTTCCTCTGGGCCAAGGGATGGAATATATTGATTCACAGTGAATTGTTCCTTCTGACTGGGGATCCCACATCTTTAGTTCAATAGCAAAGAATTCTCCAAAACAAAATGAGGTACAGTAGAACACGCTGACAGCTGGTAAGGCAGATGTGGGCAGAGCCAATCTCTCCCAGAGGCTGGCACCCTGTCTGACCTGGGGCAAGACAACTACCTCAGGGCTCCCATTTCTTCATGTTGATGGTGGGGCTCTCCATGCTGGCATTTGGTGATGATTATAACTATATACAAGCATACAGCCCTCCATGAGACTTTCTTTTTTTTTTTTTTTTTCTCCCAAGTTATGGAAGCCAAAACCTGTTTGCTAAAGAAAATCAAAAACTTGAAAGAAAACACATTTTGGTTGTGTAACAGAGATGGATGGTGCCAGACAACTGTCTGGGTTCACGTAGTCAGAGAAGGAATTACACAAACAGGGATAAGAGGGAATCTCGGTAAACCCTCCTGCTGGGGAGGCCTCCATCACCCTATGACTCCACAAATGCTCTCTCCCCACCCACCCCCACCCCCACTTGGGAGATTAATCATCTCTGCCATGTCATCAAGGTGTGCCTGGTCTGATTTCTGCCTTCTCGGTCTCAAAGTCCATGTGATTCAAAAGCATTTATTAATTCAACAAGAATGTCTATTGAACACCTCTTAAGTTCTTTGGCAGCACGAGATGGGATATTAAAGTCATAACATAATAATTTAGTAAGTTCAAACAATGTTCTAGGCACTGAGGATATAAAAAGTGAATAAGACATGGCCCCAGGTTTCCAGGGGCTCACGATGAAGTGAGGAGCTGACAGGTAAATAGATAGCACAGGGGCAGTGCTATACTAGAGGTAACCAAGAGTAAGTAGAAGCCACAAGAAACTTCCTGCACTGCCAAGATATGTTTATGCCATTTCTGCTGCCTGTTTTCAGACTGAGAGAAATGCTCGAGAAGAGCATGTTGTCTGCAGAGGGTCCCCACCCCACACCCCCTCACCTGGTCAGGTAAGAATGAAAGCAAATGATTATAGGTGGGGTTCTGAGTGATACGATTTGATGTGAGTTCAGTTAAGCCAGTAAAGTCCATTTATGAAAGAACTTCCTGTAAACAAGTTATCATGACTGTCTCCAGCTCATGATGAATAAATGAAATAATTTATCACAACAGACACATGGCCTGAAAGAAAGTGGCTCACACAATAATACGTCTTTTATTTTTCCTGTTCTGGGGTGTGGTTAGGTGACTTTCCCTTGGTGAAGGGACTTTTGGGTCTGGGTGCATAAGGTTAAGTGCAATTGCAAAGTTGAAAGGACCCCGCCAGGAAGTATTTGTGATTTGATAGGGAAAAAAATCCCTTGATGTTACAAAGTGAAACAAAACAAAACAAAACACACACACACAACCTTGGTGGAAACATTTTTAGGTCATTGGCTTGAATTTTCAATCCTGTGACATCTTTTGGGATATCTTACTGGGAAAGCATTTCCCAATAGTCTCATTAACAGATATCGTATAAAACACAATTACAATAAAAGATAATGTGTGTTGCTTTCCTTCCCCTCCTCCTTTCCGGTCTAGAATACTCCATTGCCCAACAAAGCCCTAGGAATATAGAAAAGCTCGTTCCATTCTCCTTTTAAGCTTTTGTCCTCCAGATCTTCCAATTTATACAGATAAAGGTTTTTAAACCCTGCAAAGTGGTTTTCTTTGCTATAGTTTCTTCTTCTGCTCAGAACAATGAAAAATGCACCTCTTTCATCTCCATCAGATTTTAATAAATTATAAAATGAAATCTGCAAATTAGCTTCAAATTTAAACCTGAACTTGAAAATGTAAAGGGGAATATTTATGGTTTTAAATTCTCTCCAGAAGTGAAGGCAGGGCTGGAGGAAGACAGAGACCCAGAAGAGGAGGAGAGCTCCCCGCTCCCCACCCGAGTCTTCCCCCAAATCCTGCTTCCATTAAGCTCAGTAGCACTCCTTTTGGGGGGCAAAAAAAAAAATCAGTTAATTACAGATGATGGAATTATCTACAGAATTATCTATAGAATCTATAGAAGTGATTAGAAAATAATGACTAACAGTCCTTTCCAGATTGCGGCAGGAGTAAGAGGAAAGAGAGTGGAAATTTCTCAAGTTTGTTACTTCTGACTCTCTGCAGTTGCTTTATTGTGTGCTCTCAGCTTTTTCCCTTTCGCCAAAAAAAAAAAAAAAAAAGAATACTGAGAAAGGAAGTAATTTAGGGGAAAAATGTGAGAAATTGGAAAATAATAGCTAATCCACTGTGTAGTGCTTACTCTGTGCCAGGCACTCTTCTAAGCACTTTATACTTATTAGCTCATTTCTTTCTCACAATCTCATGAGGTTGAGAGGATTATTAACCACATTTTACAGGTGAGGAAATGAGGCACAGAGAGGTTAAGTAGCTTGCCAAGGACACAAAGCTAGAAAGCTTGTATTTGAACTGAGGCAGTGCGGCTCCAGAATCTGTTTTGTTTTGTTTTGTTTTTTAACCATTAGGCAACATTCCTTCTTTACACTTTAAATCCCATTTTACAAGAATTTATTAAGCTGCATGTGCATACTAGGATGAACGGAGAAATGAGAATGGATAGTCAAAGGAAGAAAAATAGAACATGGCTGAGTCTAGAAGCACCACCAATCAAAGGGCTGAGGGGCTGGACACAGGTTGTCCAGGTTTCCTAGGTAAATAGTCTGGAAACAATACTGATTTGGAATATCCAGGGAAACTTGGAGACAGACTTTCCAAAATCTGACTTCCTTGGTGCTGCAGAGCAGCATGGAGCCCCCCAACAAGTCTGCTCGTGGAATCAGCCTACTCCAGATTCACTAAGCTGCCCTCCTTCAGCTCACAAGCTGTGAGACAGAGCTTGATTGTTTCCATCCTGACTTGAGCTTTGGCCACGAGATAATTTCTCCCAGAGCAGCACCCACATCAGAACCCACGTTGAGTCCCTCTGCTTCTCTTTTCACCTTTCTTTTATTACTGTCCTGGGAACACATATTGTCCTTCTCCATTCATAGAACAACCAAACGTCAGCCTTGGAAGGGACCTGAGGGATGATCAAGTTGGGGGTTCTCAACCCGGGCTGGGACTTATTGAAAGGACCATTTGTCCAGACTGGGGAAGGGAGAGCAGCAGAAATGCTTACACTGTTCAAAAGGAGGTGTGAGTTCTGTGAAAGGTTTAGAATTGACATTCCGATTCAACTCCTTCATTGCACAGCCAGGAGTCTGGGGCCCAGAGGCGTGAAATGACTTATGGGGGGTTCATCAAGCTAGTTAAAGGCCGATGGGAACCCAGACCTGGTGTCCTTGGGTCTCACCGCAGGTGTTACCACCATGTGCTGAAGGGCAGCAGCTGGGCCCTCAGCCCCATGGACTCCTAAGTCAGACTGCCTCCTGGACTCTTCCGGAGACAGTCATAGACAAGAGTGTTTTCACAAAGCTCTGTCTTCAACCCTTGCTCCCTTAGACCATAAATCACCCTTTAAGAGGTGAAAGATCAGAAGTTGCTGATTTCACCTTGCCCACATGCTTATTTCTATAATCCTTTTTTGTCCACCTCTAGAAAGAACCAGACACTGATCTCTCTCCTGGATTCTTCCTTTTACTGTCCTCTCCATTTCCCTTAAAAATTTTTTTTTTTTTTTTTTTTGCTGAGGAAGATTTGCCCTGAGCTAACATCTGTGCCAAACTTCCTTTGTTTTGTAGGTGAGTCATTGCCACAGCAAGGCCACTGAGTGGTGTAGGTCCACACCCAGGAACTGAACTGGGCTGCTGAAGCAGAGCATGCTGAACTTAACCACTAGACCATGGGGCCAGCCCCCATTTCTCTTTAATTTTTGCAACCAGCTCTTGTGAGCTTCCAGACTGCCAATGGAGGTTTGGGCCAGACCCATATCCACTGCACCGGCTTCTTCACAGCCAGCTTTTCATGGCCTGCCTTTGGGGTTCGGTTTTTCCCTTGTCCACAAGGTTGCAGGAGGACTGTGTGCTATTGTAGTGTCCCTGCTGGTGGCCGGTGAAGACCACACAGGCTGCATTCTGCACCTAGCCAGTCAGCTCCCCCAGCACCCATGCAGAATAACTGAGTGGTTTATCTGAACATCCACTCCCCAGACTCTTACCTCACAATCTTTCACAGATCCATATCTAACTATCCTGAATCCTTTCCCTACAGGGATGTTTAGCCATAAACTCGCCTCCACAATCACCCTTTCACTCAAAACAAGATGATAATAACTACTCCTTATTGAACACTCACTCCGTGGCGGGAGTCTCAATAGGGCCTTTGCATATATTATCACAAACCTCATAACAAGTCTGTGAGAAGTTATTATTCTCACCATTTTGCAGATGAGGAAGCTGAGCTGTTTTAAGCAATATGCCCTCTGTCTCACAGTTATTAAATGCTGAAGTTGGGGCTGAAACCTATGTCTGTCATGGACACAGTCCAAGCTCCTTCTACTACAGCATCCTCATCTTTGGGCAGGTGTTATAAGTCATTCTAATTTCCGGCATTTTACTGGAGAAACTTCTAGTGAATTAATGTGTCACGGCATTTAGATATGGGGCTCTGCTCTTTCTCCCTTAATGGCGTCTGTTTACACATCTTGCTCCTCATTCCCCTCTGACTTTCCCGACCTCCAAGGTTCTCCCTTCCTCTGCTAGCTTGGACCTTCCTTCTTTCCTCCTTGAGTCTCTGTAGAGGAAGCAATTAAAACTGACAGAGGACGAGGAACTTCCTCCTCTGCTCTTGCTCTTCCCTCTCTCGCCACTCGAGTTTTGTTTTCACCACACATGGGGTCCTCCCAAGCCTGACTCGCTCCCTTCAAGCCTGAAATTCAGGCTCTTTCCTCAGGTGCTCCAGTGAAAAATCTCCTGGAGGCAGTCACTCTGGCTCTTGATCAGCACCAGTTTGCCTTTCTGCCGGCTGGTTTCCATTCTATGATCAAACAACGTTTGCTGGGCAATTTTCTTTATAATTAAATCTCTCCCCTCCCTCCCAGGCCACTGACAACTTAGCTTAAATCTTACTACACCAGTGTGTTGGAGGGACCAGTGGTGCGGACATCACTTTTCAGACAGGAATGGGGGCTGAGACTTTGTTGAAAGCCACAAGGCTTGTCAGGAACAGAGCACTGAGTCTCAACTTGAGACAGTGTATGGTTTTTCTTAGAGTCTAATCATTTATCCATTACAACAGAAGTTCTTAAAATTTGCTTCAAAAGTGGCACTGAAATGATTTTCCTCTAAAATAGGATAATGGTGGTCTTCTAATCCACAGAGGGAAAAAAGGTAATGGGTAGACTTTTATCATTAATATTTGTTTCTTCCACAAAATGTTTTAAACTTTTAAAGATCCCTCCTGCTACTAATCTGAACAAAATAAATAATTCATACCAAAATATTATCAAAAATATACAAACCTATTAAGTATTTGACATACTCAGTTTTTTTACCATTTTGCAAATTTGTATATACAATAGAATTACAGTTTCTGCTAATAAAAGTACTTCCTAAAATGGAATTTATTACATCAATATTTAATTCCATGATTTTCCCATGGGAACCCTTGGACTAAATTTCCTTAAGGGGTGGGGTAGGGGAATGACTGAGTTTTCTTTTTCCTCACTAGAATATTTCAAATGCAAAATCAGCCTTGGTCAGTTTGGATCAGAGCACCTGCCCTGGCTGCCAAGGACAGTGGAGCTTCCTCCAGGTTGCTAGGGAGGGATGGCGCCAAGGGTGGGAGGAAGCGCTCAGGAAGAGCCAAGGATGGGGAGAAGAGGCCAGAGATGGCTGCATGAAGACCGCACAGCTTCTTCTTTCTGCCTCAAGCTTTTTATTTATCTTGTGCTTGATGTCTGTTCCTTCTCTTTTCTCCCACTAGGTTTCCCCAGATGTTGATTATATTCAGCTCCCACTCCCTGAAATGCTGGGGAAGAGGCAGTGCATTGCTGTGACAGGCCTCCAGCCCCAACCCCTCCACGGAGGGGCCAGCACTTTGGCTGTTACAGTTTAGAATCTCCTACTCACTGTCTATGCCGCCAACACCTCTGGAATAAAAGTGGGGAGAAAGTAACAGTTGTCTGACCGCGCATAGTGTTTGGCTATTTTGTGCATACTTCTCTTCAGTGAGTTTCAAAGATATTGAAAACATTTCACCAAATAACCGTCTTGTCCTACGGCGGACAGTGAAAAGGCTTCCATTGCTAGATTCTCTTGTCGTGCAGAAATCTTAAACTCGATAGCAAACCTACTTGATAGCAAACTGTCTCTTTCTCTGGGTATATGAAAAACGAGAAAGGTCACCCACTGATTTCAGTAGTGAAACTTTTGCTCATGGAAGGCCAGACGTGCGATGTGGTGGGCAGTGTGCAGACAAGCAGGAAGCTGCGTGTCATAGGGTTACTTGTCCTCACGAAGCTGGAGGCGGTGGCCACTTGCCTTCATGGGCAGTATATTCCCTCCCCAATAAAATCAAGAAGTTCTTGAAATTTTGAAGCAAGCCCTATGAGGGATGCTGTTTCTTCTATAGGATGTAAGTGGGCAGCTTAATTCCATCTTTGGAGTAAAAAGAGAGCAAGGTTCCAGGGGCAGCCACAGGCAGACATCGGAGCAGAGCTTGGGTACTCTGGTGTGCATAAGAATTACCTGGTGTGATGCTGACACTCTCTCCCATCCCCATTCTGATCTAAGTGATCCAAGTTTGGGGGCCAGAGCCTTGGGATTTTGTAAACCAACCCAGCTGGTTGGAATGGGCAGCCAGGTTTGAGAACCACCTGCCTAGAGCCCCTGGTCTATGGGATGACTTGCTCAAAGCCTCACTCGGAAGTATGGCAGCCCCTTTAACAGTAAAACAAAAGAGCCTCTTTTCACTCATTTGGTGCCAGAGACCATGTCCCCAGTACCTCATTTTATGCATAAGCTCTCAATACAGGAAATGGTGCAGCTCCGAAGGAAGATGAGGCCTGCGTTCTCAAGAAGCCTAAACTCAACCACTCACTGGGCTGGTGCACAGTATGGGACACAAACGACCTTCAGCTCAGAGACTCAGAGAAAGAAAGCCCACAGTCCTCAGGCAACTTGCTTAACCTCTCTGGTCTCAGCGTCTTCTTCTGTAAAACAGTGTTGGACTCAGTAGACAATCCCCGAACTCCCTCGAGCTTTAAAAATGCAAAAGTTTATGATGTTTCATTCAATGAATCTGATCATTTCAATCTGTACTAACCTGTTATTTCCATCTACGAAATAGAAATGAAACACATCATTTCTAGGAGGTCTGCCATTTAAATTCTTAGTTTTAAATGCCAAAGGATTTTTAAACTCTCTTTGTAGCTAAATTTCATCTTGAATGTATGAGTTGAAGCCAACTCAAGTCTGGTCAAGGCTTACAGTGGAGGAGGTAATGTGAGACTTGGCCCTGTTCTGACGTGCCTCCAAGGACATGTTCTGAGGGAGGGATGTGGGGCTGGAGCACATTTCATTTTTCTCTCAGAGCCCTGAGGATGCTATTATATTAATACTGATTCCAGAAAGAACCTGCTAAGCTCTTCCTGATGCAATTCTCTTGAGAAACTGCTAAAGAATATAGACTTCCAGTGGCAGACTTCAAGGCTTGGGCTTCCACGTACACTTGTTTCATGGGCAAATCTGACCACACCTGCCATCTGTCACCAGGCAGGAAAGGGACATGATAAATTGGTACCAAAAGCCCCAGGAATTTAAAATTTGCTAGTGAAACTGGCAGTTTGCCATCCTGTCTATGCACATGGATTTCCTTTTCTGACTAATTTATTTTGTAGAAAGAGTAATTAGCTTTATTGCCAACATTGCCTCTATTACTACCTCTAGGCAAATCATTAATAGCCTGCTCTATCACTTAACAGTATTCATAGTGCCTGAACTTTTACTCCCTAAGAAACTCACAATAGATAGATATGCTTATATATATATATATATATATATATATATATATATATATTTATACTTATATGTATATCATATATAGTTTTAAATGTGAACACACACATACTCACCAACATCAAAATCAACAGCAGCCATTCATTTTATTGAGCAACCGTCACAGTCTGTGCCCTCAAGAAGCTTGCAATTTAACACGTGAGAGAAGGAAAGAGAGAAAGAGAGAACACAGAATATCCATAAAAAGAAATAGCCATGTATAGTATAAACTGTCAGTTCTCAAAATGTGGTGCAGGGACCTCTGGAAGACCCCGAGACTCTCTCAGGGTGTCCACCAGGAAAAGACTATTTCCACAATAATACTAAGACGTTATTTGCTTTTTTCACTCAAATTTCTCATGAGTGTACAATGGAGTTTTCTAGAAGCTACATAATACAAGATACTGCAAAGAATTGAATGCAGAAGCAGATAAGGAATCCAGCTTTCTTTATTCAAGCCAGAAATTAAAGAGATTGGCAAAAAATGAAAGAAGAATGTCACTCTTCTCATTAAATATTTCGGTTTTGAAAATTTTGCTTACTTTTTCAGTAAAAATATGTTAGTAACATTAATATGTAATGAGTTTAACATTATTTTTAAATGAATTAATAAACTTTTTTTTTAATTTTTCAGTTTTAATTTCCATTAAGGTAAATATCAATGGATACAATCCACATAAACAAAAGGGGTCCTCAATATGTTTTAAGAGTATAAAGGGGGCCGGCCCTGTAGCGCAGCGGTTTGGTTCCCGCTTGGCAGCCCGGGGTTCGCAGGTTCGGATCCCGGACACCTGCCGACGCACCGCTTGTCAGTCATGCCGTGGCGGCGTCCCATATAAAAGTAGAGGAAGATGGGCATGGATGTTAGCCCAGGGCCGGTCTTCCTCAGTAAAAAGAGGAGGATTGGCGGCGGATGTTAGCTCAGGGCTGGTCTTCCTCACACACAAAAAAATAAATTAATTAAAAAAAAAAAAGAGTGTAAAGGGTCCTGAGACCAAAAAGTTTGAGACTTGCTGGCCTAGACTAAGTTTCTTTGCCTGGAAAGTTCTTTTCCCCTCCTCTCCACTCAACCAGGTTTTACCTCTTTGATCAAGACTCAAGGCCATTTCTTCCATGAGGCCTTTCTAATTCTGCTTCCCCTTCCTCAGCCACACAGAAAGGGTCTAAGAATTATTCCAACACCTGATATGCACCAAGTACTGTCCCCAGAGTGTTCACATGCTTTAGATGTGACCTCTCACTCATGGGATCTCCTACTCCCCTATTTCTCATGGGATACTCTTCCTTTGGTAAAATATAGGCTCTCCTCTCTATTAAGTTATAAGCTCCTTGAAAGATCTATGCCTACTTTATCTTTGTGTCCTAAAATTGATAAGTGAATAATGAATGCTAAATGACAAAATAGTGATTTAGACATGAGCTACATAGAAGTTCAGAGGAAACCCCTCCCCTGAGAAAATGTGATGAAGAAAGTGAGATTTGAGGTAGGTCTTAAAAACAGGGAGGGCTTCCATCAGAAGGGAAGAGGGAGGACATTTCAAATGTGGGAATAATGTGATCAAAGGCACAGAATTCAGAATTCTCAAAGTGCAGTCAAAAACAATGGAAAGATTAGTGCTAAAACCAGCATTATTAAAATTCATATGAGGAGACGTAAAGAAAGCCTTCTGGTTCCCTAAAGATGAGGAAGAGACAAGTATTAACATTCTGTAGCTTATTTCCCAACATGAAAACTCGGCATTAAAGGCAAAACTAAATCAGAATTCAATAGGGAGGCATAGTAAATGTAGAGCACTTCCAATATAGGTCAAACCAACCCTGATCTTGTGTTAAAACACTCAGTATTCAGCTATCTAATACATACAGTACTTTCCTGAAAATAACATAAGTTCAAGTTTTGAGATGTTTATGGTTTTTTAAAAAAGTCATATTTTTATTTTGTAATAACATGATTAAAATAGGGTCACTAGGTCTCATAAAATGGGCACCTAATTGTTTTTAAAAACCTGTTCTCACAAAATAAGTATTGAAAACAAACATTTCAGGCATTTCAAAGTAATTTTTTATACTAAGTGAGTACCTCTTCTTTATAAACAAGAATGATATTTTCCTGACATACACGCCACAGTTTCCATCCCCACACAAAGTTCCACAAGTCTTCAGACATTTTGAAGATTCAAAATGTTTAAAACCAGTCAAATATTTAAGACTGTACAACCAATTCTATATGGCAGTAAAGGTTAATTAAAATGTAATTTGCTTTTAGACTATTTCTAATACATTACCAATTGACCAAAACACCCAAAAACCAAAAGAAAAAAAAACAACAACAGAAAGTTAAGAAAGCTGACGTTCAACCTCTCTGGAGTGGATTGGGAAGTTAAAGAAGCAGAGCCTTGATCTCAATAAGAGAAAGGGAGTAGCAGGCACATGTCCCTCCTCAGGGGAGCTGTCGCCAAAGCCACTAACCTGTTTAGTGTGTTCTATTTGCTTTGAGTTTGTTTTGATAATGTAACAACAACAAAAAAGATGGGGAGGAGATGGTTTAGGTGAAATACAAAACCTGATGGAACTATGTGAATATTTGCTACCAGTAGTTAAATAATAGAGTTGTGAACCTGTGAGTTTTCTTTAACATATTTTATAGAGAGAGAATAGCCAATACACACTTAACAATTAGGAAAAACATTTCCTGTATAGTGTCATTCATTATAGACATTTTCTTATTCAGTTCATCAAAACATTTTATTAGAGGCTGTGAATTCAAAAGAAAAATAAAAATTATGTGAACTGTTATCCCCTCAATGGAATGGAATTTTTTTCTATAAATTTTCAGGAAATGTCTAATTTTCACTTAAGTACCATATATATTCTATAGGCAAACATTTGCCATTTTCCAAACCAAGCATTTTGAGAGTTCTTAGATAAAATAAACTCTGCCTCTCTGCACTGGCATACATCTGTTTTACTATATGTACACACACACACACACATGCACACACAGAGGTAGCAGAGGGAAGGAGGGTGGAAAAATCATGGATTTAGAGGCAGAAACCTCAGGGGCAAGTTATGATTCTGTTTACCTAATTATATGACAAGAACAAAGTCACGTAATTTTCCTGAACTCCAATTTCCTTTTTTATAAATTGGTTATCATAATAACCTCTCTGCCTACCTCAGAGAATCATGGTAATACCCCAAAAAGATGACATATAGGAAAATATTTTGTACAAAGGTATGATTTTCGCCAAGTATTTAAATATATTTCTTATGCTTTAAGGGCTCGGTTTCAATAAGAGCTATCTTTGTTAGGCAAAAGTTGAGTTATGAAACTAAAAGTACAACTTTCCATATGATGTGGAGTTTCCTGTTCTGTGTTTTACAGGGCCGTGTCCCAGATGGGCAACTATTTATTACCATATGACCGACTCAAGCTTTGATTACAGTTATTAGGACATGAAAATATTGACAGAGCTGAAATCCCTGTTGTGAAATACAAGGACCATGAAAATCTAAAATGTCCTGGGGCACGTCCTTCACTTATGGGTTCTAATAGCTAAGGAGGTCGAGGATAATTTCAACAAAATGGTTAGGGTTGGAAATAGAAGGTCAAATATTACCTTACTGATGAATTTACCAACTAGACTTCCCTGCGGTACAAGGAGGTCATGCGAGTCCTGGACTTTGATGCACCCATGGGGCTGACCCAAGGCCAGTGAGAAGGAAGTCGGTCCTCCTTTCTGGTCACCGCCCTTGGATGCTGCTGGGCTCCATTCCAGGTCCTGCCTGCCCCATTGCTCTGGCCTGGTACCTTTGTGATCACCCAGGGCCTGGGGTGGGACCTCCCTCCTGAACCTCCCTCACTCTCAGTCCACGCTTCCAACTTCCCTCTACTCCCAAAGGGCTTCTCGTTGTCTGTGATAGTACTGCTCTGGGTCCAGTTTTCCTGTGCCTCATGCAAATGACAGTCAACTTCCCTGATCAACTGAGTCCAAGAGTCTCACACTGAAGTGACTACAGGGGCCAAAGTAAATGCTAAAATGGACCAGGTGGGGCCTGTCACCCTGGAGAGTGTCTGAACCATAGAATCGGTGACCTCTGTAGCCTTAGCTGAGATGAGCCTTATAGAAATATAGATCCCAGTGTGTCCAGAAATTATCAGGAGAAACCAGAAATCTGGATTTTTATTTAAAATCTTGACTTTATAAATGCTGGCAAGTAAATCAAAGTATTTTCTGAGCTTTTAAAACTTGCTTGTTTGTTTTAAACTCTAAGTAGACAAAATAAAACACATCAACAGGCCATGTTCAGCCAACAGGCAGCTACCTTTCCACCTCTTATTTAATAGGTGCAAGTAGAGAATGTTAAAGGAGGACCCCCCCCAAAACACATTGAGTCCTCCTTGCCCTGTCAGTTAACATATGTACATCACAGGAACAGCCCATTGATACCCCATTTTTCTTTGTTGGAAATCAAAAGGAACCAGTTATGGTAAGTATTTCAGACTAGAAAAGGTGACCCATGGCGCAGAGGAGGAAATATTGCTGGAAACTGGGTCCTTGTGGCTCCCCCTTGCCTGTTCTACTGACAGATCCAGCTAACTCTGCACTAAAACGTCCTTATGAACGTCAGCTGTGGCACAGACACCATATTGTTGCCCCACTGGGTGCTTTATAGCCCCTCCCCCAGGCATTCTCATGGTCTAGGCCCTCCAGGGGAAGGGAGAAGAATATACACCAGAGGGCAGGACACACACAAGTCAACACACAAGTTCAGTACCCAGATGAGGAAGTCATAGGTCATTTAGCAAGTTATTAGCAAAAACAGAAACAAGAGCAGAGTCCATTATTTCCAGTTAATCCAAAAGATTGTCACTAATTCAGAGAATCACAAAGTAATTACCCTAGATGGGACTGCCTCTGCCTCTTCATTTTTCAGATGAAAAGATCAATGCCCAGAGACTCTTCTAAACCCAACTATATCAATGTCACGCACATTGCTTACTGTCCAAGACAAATGCATTGGAGAAAATATGTTTTCCTGTGCCCAGGGTTCTCTGTGTAGGTATGGACTTTGCTATATGCCATATAAATGTCAGGCCAGCACTTCTCAGAAATGGAGAAGGTCTAGAGATGTTATCAGTGGTCAACATATTACTCTGTCGCTGATTATAATACCAACACACAATAATTGTCTCCATTTCAACCAGAAACCGGTCAAGTGTGGCAAATGTGCCCTTGACACTCAAGAGGGCTCTGAAAAGCCTCACTCTGCTGTTGGTGACTTTGAAAACCAAAAAAATGACTCAACCAAAAAATGATTTGATTGAATTACCTTGCTGAAACCACGTTTAAAATCAGTGAGCCTGTGAATTGCAAATGGGATCTCAACCAGTCTGGAAGTAGACCATAACAGACTTTCTCTAAACAAGCCAGTTTATCAACAGCCATGAGAAAGCAGGGTCTAAAATTCATAGACCAGTACGAGAGATCTACCTGGCAGCTCTGCCATGGCTGGAGAAGGAGCCACTCTTCTTATGTAAAGAGAAACAGGCTTACAACACAGGGCACTAAGAGTGGCTCCCGGTGAAAGCGACGTGTGCTGTACAGTGGCATCACGCACAGGAACTGGTTTAACAGTCATGTCCTGCTTTGTTAGCATTATGTTTCACTGGGAGGGTTTTATAGATCTTTCATTATTATTCCAGAAAAAACTATTATTAATCATATCAGTACCAATCCTCCCTTTTAACCGATGGAGAAACCAGGGTGAGCGTTAGGCCTTTTCAGCCCCTTCCAAGATGAGTCACTTTGAAGCATCATACCTGGGATGCTGTGACCCAGCCCCCTGGCCACAGCAGTGGTCCCCTGAACTGTGGTAAAATAACAAGTGAGAGAGTGAATCCAGATTTAGGAGAGATTTATCTTTAGTTTGGGTTGCTTAATTTTGGGGAGAGGGAGGGATAGTCTCTACCATTTCAGAATGTAGGTTTTGACCTTAAATTGAGTCACCCCAGAATATTTTGCTTTTTTTTTTTTAACCATCATGAGACTGTATTCTGCATTATGAACAATTTCCAAGTGTGACTTCAATTGGAAACTATTAGCTCTTTCAGCCACGATCTGTGTCATTTAACAAAATGCTGCTTCAGTGTAGTAAATAAATGTGCTTTCCGGGGTGCACTATGTTTAACGTACACACGAGTTCTTAATTCTTCCCACAAAGAACTGGCCTATTACCCATTATCACATCCTCAAAAGGGAGGTAGCAACTACTGAGGTCAAGTTTTGCAGAGGGGAAGAAAAAAAAAGTGTGACAGGCCCTATAAAATAAAATCCTTCACGTCAGTATAGTAGGAGTTTAAGAAGCATTTTCATACAACTAATGTAATCCTCACAACCACCCTTGTTTTTATAGATGAAGCACCAGGGGCTCGGGGGTGTTAAGGAACTTGCCCAAAGGCCCCTAGCTTCTAAAATGCTCGAGTCAGAGCTTGACAACACCTCCAACTCCACTGCTCCTCTGAACACACGCTCCTTCCTCCCCAAATCTGCTCCCCAAGTGAAGAAGCAGCCAGGCTTTCTCCATCTAGTGCTCATCCCCAATTATGAGATAAACGCCTTCATGCCCTTTTCCACAAGATAGTCCCCTGCTCTGAATTTTTGGTAAAATAAGTCATCATAACCATGATGACAAGGGCGACACCTGCCTTCTTCCCTACTCTCCCCAAATCAAGCATGATGCCTGTCTCTCTTTGCAATAAATATTTGTGAAAGGAAGGAAGGAAGGCAGGGAGGGAAGAAGGGAGAAGAGGAAGAAAGAAATAAGAAGAGGGAGGGGAGAAGGGAGAGGATGGAAAAGAGGGAGGAATCTTAGAAAATGCATCTCCTCTCGTCTGCCAGCTGCTCACTGTGGGGAAGTGCTTGTAAGCACTCACTATGTGCTTGTACTCTGCTAGGAAATAAGAGATGCCCATCAGGGATCCTATTGTCAGGAAAATTATAGCAAAAAGATGACAAAAATGGATCAATTAGAGAAAACAGTGTGGGACAGACAGTCAGAGTGGGGAGTTGAGAAATGGGAGAGTGGTGAATCGGGAGAGGCTCTGAGGACTGGAGCCCTGGGGAGCCCAAAGCTGCCCTCAGATCTCACTTAGGGGACAGAAGGAAGCATCCTCCCAGGAGTGCAGGCTGACACAGCTTGATTCCTGCGTCTTACGTGATTTACGTGCATTACCTGTGAAGGCTGAGAACACCACAAGGTGACATGGCTACTCCGTGGGCATGAAGTGACTCGGTGAGTCATTGCTAGAATGTCAAAGGGATTTCTTAGTCAGGAAACAGTCTCTGCCTCGGTGTTTATGATCAATGACAAACAGAAGTCTAAAGAGCAAATAAGCCAGCACAGAGCCCGGGGCCCCTGGAATGCAGGCTGTGCCCCCCTTACTGTGACAGCGCCCTGGGCCTCACGCATCAGGCCTTTCACTGTTGGAGCAAAGTGTGCAACTCCTCCATTTACGCCCCTGCTGTTTGCTCAGCATATCACTCAAGGGGAATTGACCAACATTGATCCAAACACAACACACCCAAGATAAGATACCATTAAAAAATAACAATAATTTCTGAAGTGGATTTGTCATTTCCACATAAAAATATGGCAAAAATCCTGATCCAAGTCACTCTACGTGATTCCCATTGGGCAGACTACAACCTACATAGCTCGAAATTTAAAATGACATTCTTTATTGGAGGATGAGTGGTTTTTGTGATTTACACTGAAATAGTTTGAAAAGACAGGGTTTATGTCCTGTTAGAGAAACATCTTTAAACTTGTAATCACTTCGTATTTTTGGCCTGAATTTTCTCATAAGTATAATGCTTAAATGGAGATAGGAATGACCTCTATTCATTCCCTTTCAGGCCTGAGATTCAGTGAATCTGATCTCTTTCTATCCCCTGCAGTAGAAAACAACACTAAAAGGCATGGAGTCTCTTTTTGACGAAAATTCAGGTCCCTGAATATTTTAAATGACTAGTTAAGCAACCTCAGCCTGCTCCCTAGACTCTCTCAAGTGGAGAACCATTCTCTCTCTCCCTGTGACTGAGATCAAGCAAAAGACCTGGAGATTTGGAGATGCTACCCACAGATTCTTTCAGCAGCATTTGTCTTCCTGAAGTATTATCAAGGTATTTTTTGTCCTAAAAAAAAAATCATCAAATCATTCTGCAACCAAGCGTTCAAAATACTGGCAAAAAAACGAGCCCTAATCTTTGAACCAGGACACCTAGATTTTAGCCCTAGCTTTACCGCTTACTACCTAGGTGACTTCTGATTCTCCACACTCAGGGCCTCACAAGCCTCACTCTCTTGGAAATGGGAGGGGTAAGGAAAACTGCCTTCCATGTCTAGCTCACAGGTTTGCCTGAGGGACACAGACGATAATTGGTGTAAAAGTGCTTCGTAAACTTCACACAAATGAAAGGGATTGTATTTTTTTATTATGAACCATTGTTCTTGCAATTAGAGGAAGCTGGATCTATAAGCACAGCAAGAGTCTAAACATGTGTTATAAACTAAGTCTAAAAGTTAATGCCTTAAGCAAAGGAAGCATTGTTTTTATTATTATCATTACCGAGAGGACAGAGAGAATTCAGTTAACAATCAAAAGAAAACTCATCAGAGGGAGCTCCACCCTTTGTTAAACCTTGTGACAACACAGGCAACCAGCAACTGGAGCACCTCCTACCCTGAAGCAACGTGGTGACAGTGGCATCACTCACCCTTTTCTTGGTATCGAGTGCATCTGCCACTAGGAACAACACCCATGTCCACGTAACAACAGCGCCAACGTGGGTCGGCACCACCTCCTCATGAAGAGCAATCCCCAACAGAGACCTGGGATGCCATGGTGAATCTCCATGGATCGGCCAAGGAGACCCCAGAAAAGCTGAACTTCAACAGCTATTTGCTCTTCCAGGCCACTTCCAGGAACTTTTCCAGGCAGAAAGGAATACCTCTCTTCCCTGAGTTGGTATAATCATGACAAGAAACATGAAGAGTCACCAGTCAAAAACAACCATTGGGCTGGGCTCCTTTTGACTTTCCACACATCTTGCGGGGCAGAACCTTTCCTGAAAATCCTGAAGTTCAGATGTTTACAATTACAGGCAACGAGGCTCAAAGAGCCAGCCTCACGGATCACTTGTGTTTTATTTTTGGTTTTGTTTTCATTAGATGAACACTGAGCTGAGCCATGAGCCTTCTGGGGAGTTGCACAACCTCAGCTTTTAGAGATTGTGTTTCATGGTCATGGAAAAAAAAATAATTGGATTTAATAGGTTTTCACAATCATATTATCTACTTAACCTTCCAAGATCATTACTCACTTAATTGCAAGCCCCAAGGAAAGATCGTAAGGTAGGGGCTCCATGAGGCAGTCATAACAATAAAAAAGCAGATTCTTCACAATTGATGTAAAATCTAAATATAATATCAAAAATCACTTCAATTGTTCTGATTTAAGCCCCTTAGATTTGCAATAATTGCACTCCTTTGATAATTATTCCCATGACAAAGTGGATACTTATGTGTTATATAAGTTTATATGTTTATACATAAATGTATATTTACATTTGCCTAAAACAGATTATATTGGTCTAAAGTGACAAAATATAAGCCTCAAACTGTGGGTGACAGGCTTTTTCTCCGTTACACTGTAGCTTTGTGCAAATACTCTCATCCCCTTGTGGAAGAATAATGACAACAAGGAATTTCAGGGTCTGTTAGAACATTGTGCCCCCATATCAGGGTGGAGAGCGCACAGAACACATCATGTGTACGGATAAGGGTGCTTCTATCCTGTAGGAAGTGAATTCTTCACTTGGCTGTAGATGATCACAACAGGTCATTCAGGTTATGAGAAGTTTTAATTAGCTGTTCTACAAACGAGAGCATTCTTCTGTCTCCAAAAGATGTTTTCCATCTTGACACTGTGTAAAGGAAAAGCTTGAACGAAAGACTCACTCTCAATCTGTTTCTTATTCTTTCATCTACTTCTGTGGGATTAAAGCAAAACAAAAGCACTGTTTTAACTCTCTCTACAGAGCAGACTATAATTGGATTCTTCATCCCCCTTCCGAGCCAAGGCATCGGATCCACATTACTTCTGCCAAATGTTTTCTTCAAGCTGCAATGTTCTTGTTTGTGTTCGCTCCCAGTGTTCCAGGTTACACTGTCAAGCCAGGCTCCAACTGTCCCACATCCTTCCACAGAGGTCTTGTTTTGTTGTTGAGAAAGGCTCAACATGAGGATGAAGTCCAACAGGTTCACGACGCAACTGAAATGCGGCCCCAGGAGGACTGCAGCCAAGCAGCAGGTAACAGCGAAGTTGACAGCTGCAGATGAGGCTGGCCGATGGAGGACAATCACACCAAAGTATAGCAAACACTAGCAGCCTCTCTAGGCTCCAAATAATCCTAAGAACCAGGGCTGGGAAGGACTTTCCTGATCTAGGCCTGGCAGCTTTCTCTAAGTCTGCCCAGAGCCTGACATGCTAAGAGAGTCACAGATTTTGGGTTCCTCTGCAGTAGGTCAAAGAAGAAAGGAAAAAACCTGTCTTCTTTGAAAAAATGGTTTCTAAGTCTTTCTATAGGTTGCAGTAGAACAAAGGAAAATTATACACTCCTGAGTAACCATTTCTTTCAGAGGTATGTGGAAGGGAAGGGACAGTATTGTAATAAATTAAAACTCTATTAGGTAAAATGTTAAAAATCCTTTTTACATTAGGTAATTACTTAATGAAGTGGCCAAAACAAAAAAGACTTGGTTAAATTACTATACTATTCTAATTTTCAAAAGGATGTTTTCAGGGAAGGTTGGCGTTTGGTTACTTGGTTGCTACAAGTGAAAGAGCACACCAGAAGATTCTGTACGGCCCACACCAGTGGTCATTCCAATGACACAGGACAGCCATGGTTTGCTCCAATCTTCGTCTCCTCCCTACCCCACTCTGCCTTTCCCCACCCCTGGCCTATGGCCAATACTGGTATAGTTCATTTTCTTTGTCTCTTTTCCAAAAGCAACTCACTCTTCTCAGGGTGCTTCCCAGAGCATCACTTCAAGTATCAATCCTGACTCTCAGCTTGCTGTGTAGTATCTGGCATCAGTGTCCCAATAACAGAGCCACAACCAGGAGATCTCGTCAGGACTATCTGCTCCGGGGATAGTACAGGCTGAGCTTGGCAGACACACTCTATGGAGGCTCTGAACCCCAGGGACCACTCCATCCTCCCAAGGCCCCTTCAGGAGGGGAACATTTTCCATCTCTGTATGCATTTCACCCACATCTACATGAAATGTCCTGGAACCATTTGCGTTCTATTCCCCCAGCAAGCACCTAAGCAGGATGGAAAACTTATTTTAATAACGTTGGCCTTTATTCAAAAAACATCTCCTGAAACCTACTCTGTAAAGCACTGTGCTAGGTGCTAAGGACACAGAGATGAAAAGACAGGGAGACCAAAGTGATGGTGGGTGTTAACAATAGTCATTAAGGTCATCCTAGTTCCTTTGTTCTGATTCCATGATCACTAGTAAACACTTAGTTTTATAGGGGCTTTAAAACGCTTTGACATACCTGATCTCATTTGATCTTCACAGTAATCTTGTTGGATAGGGATTGTTCATCTTGTAGATGAAGAAACTATGGCTCGCAGGTATTGAGTGATTTAACCTCAAGTCACATAGCCAGTAACTGGCCGAATCAGGAATCAAACTTAAAACTTCTGGCCATAAGTCCACTGCTTTCTCCATACATCACCCAGTCTTTTGAGAGCCAAGGTGAGAAGCATTTTTCCAAGAAACCTTCTGGTGGTACACACCAACAAACAAGTCTTGAACACCTAGCATATGCAAAACTTGCTCTGGCCTCTGGGAAGAAGATGTAGCAATACAGAGATGAATGCAACATTGTCCCTACTGAAAGGAGTTTTGAAGGGAAGAAAATCAGTGAGTGTGAACTAATTCAAGGAAGTTAATGAATCGGGGAAAGCGAAAGAGAAAGTGCTGTGTGGTGACTGAAACCTGAAAAATCCCGATTAAACTTGGGCATTATGTTTGGGAGGGGCTATCTTTATACTCCATCCCAATTACTCTCAGGCCAAGATGCAAGGAATAGCAATATTGTTTTCTGTGCAGACTTTTCTACAGTAGAGAAAGTGTGCTGCCCAGTTGACACAAGTATTCTGATTCCTAAGAAATATCTATTAAATTAATAAGTTGACAGAGTATTTTATTTTAACAAAAATCCAATAGAGTTCCTTGGAATTTTCTAACTGCACATGAGTCTTCAAGAACCTGAAACCTGCCTGAGAACTGATGAAGTTAGGAGTTTTAACTTAAAGCTAAAAGGTAGACCTGGGACCATTATGATTATCTGTGACATTTACCCTAAAATGGTCACCTGGTCTCTGTTTTTGACAGCTATTTAACTTTGAAACTTCACAATGTATGGCAGGACAAACTGAGGTTATTACCATTTCTTCCAGAGGATGAGGAAAAATTCAATGAGAGTTGTCATTGGCCACACTGGATGGCTGAGACAGAGCTACTCACAGCCAATAGCTGCAACTCTGGTAATAAAAGAGGCTCTGGACCACGTGAAGGACTCCATGACACAGTAATACTAGGATAGCTATTGTGCAAGAGGGAGGGTTAAAATGTGTTTCTCTTGTATGGGACTAAATTGTGCTGCCTCTGCAGACAATCAGTGCTTTCTTTATGTAGGAATATTATTCCTGTGAAACTCAGTCATGCTGTTCAATGCTTGAAAGACCAAATAGGAATTGGAGCACACCACCAACCCCACTCACTTGTCCAGTCCACCCTGACCTCTCTGGTTTGCAAACCCCAGATGAGGAGCCACCATTACCATCTGGCACACACTGAAAGCAATAAAGTGAAAAGGTACCTGGAAAAAGATGCTCTGCTTCTTGACGAGGAGGCTAGAACCTGGACCCCGGGAAACTTGAGAGAGGGAACAGAGGAAGGAGAAAGAAGACTAAGGAGAGGGAGTGGAAAGGAGGAAGAGAGATGTGACAGCCACTTTTCAAAGACTTCTTACCCTTGTGCAGTGAAAGGAAATGAATTCCCAATCCTGTTATGCCACTCTGTTCTGTGAGGTATACTAGATCTTTGAGTAAAGAACTGTGTTTACCTGCTTCTCTGTCCAGAGGTCTAAAAGGGCATCAACTCCCTTTGTGGATTATCAGGGGATCATCATTGGTTATGAACAGTCTTTGTTGTTGTTGTTTTAAGCTAAGCAAAATTCACCTAATACATTTATTTTTTTGCCTGAGTTAATCATAGTTATTTTCTGTTGCTTGCAACCAAAAGATCCTAGCTATTCCTTCCCTAATCTCTCCAATACTACACTTCTAAACCTACCTAGACCGGAATCTACATTCTCCCCACCTTCTTGTTATAGTGAAAGAAGTGTCCCTTCTCCTAGAGAAAAGCAATCCCTTCAGTGGGTTCTAGATCCCACCTCCTTCCACACTCAGGAACTCCAGTCCTGAGGTCATCTTCTCTCTTCTGCATCATTGTCTGTCCCTGTCTACTGGATCTCTTTTGTAAGCCTATAAACAGACTCTGCTCACAACCATCTCAAAAGACCCCACTTGCCCCTACATCCCCTAAAATCACTATTCCTTCTATTTCATTTTATAACTGCTCTCCTGCAGAGTTGTGTAGATGTGCTGTTTCCATTTCCTCACTTCCCAATTCTCTCTTGAACTCACTCTCATTTGGATTCCATCCCCAACATGCCACTGAAACTGTCTTGGCCAGGTCACTGGTGACCTCCATGTTCCAAATCCACTGGATATTTTACTGTGCTCATTTTACTAGGCTTTTTGGTAACATTGGCCTAGTTGGCCACCCCCTCCTTCTTGAAGGCTCTTCTTGACTCATCAGCAGGCTGCTTCTGCTGAGAGCAGGGTGAAAGAGCAGCAGCTGTGGGATTTGTGGGATCTGAGGAGCTAGGAGGCTCAAGGGAGGGAGGATGGAAGTTCATTCCATTCTTACACAGCAATATGTGTGGTCTTCTTAAATAACTCAGATCATTTCACTCCCCTAGTTTAAATCTTTCACTGACAACCCATCATGCTTAGAGTAAAATCAACCCTCTTTAAAATGCCCTCAAGGAAAAGGCCACATAATCTGGTCCTATCTACATCCCCAACATCAAAAGTATTCTCTTGACTTGCCCAATGCCCTGCCTTTTCATTTCAAAACATGAAGAGCTGCTTAAGAGTTATTTTCTTCTGTTTTGTTTTTTGAACAATCATTGTGGTACTTAAAATAGGGAGTAAGGGACAGAACTCTTACCAGCTATTGAGTCAAACAAAACATTTATATACAAAGGTCTATCACTGCCAATGAGATTTGGGAAATCAGCAGGCCATGCCCATCCTGGGAGCTCTCTGTTCTTTCAAGCAAACAAAACCACAACCACCATCATATTACTCAATAGCCAATTATACTGGCCATGCCACCTCAATCAAAGCTAACACAGAGACCCTGTCTTGTCATATATTGAGTAGAAGAGACCTCACAGAGGTCAGTGTTTTATCCATGTAAGTCAAAATGAAGTTCAAGCCAGCACGTGAACTTAGCCACCTAATAAATCTGATAAAACAGTTGACTTAAACTAAAGACAAGAGTTAGCATTAACACTGGACTTGTCTTTCCCTTGTTCCCTATGCCATCAGTTTTTGAGATTTGGCTGCAATCCTGAAAGTATACTCCTCCATTTCATTTCACATTTTTGCCTTAAACAACCACTCCCAGGGAAATGTGTCAACATCCATGATCAGATTTACAGAGGAACCGCCCCACTACCTCAGTCTCTATTGTTTTCATGTACAGCACATGTTACATTGTTTTGCAAAATTTAAAAACAATGGCAAACATTGCCCAGTTTGGCTCTGTCTGTCTGTTGGTAGAGACACAGACACACTCATCAGACCAAGAAAAGAGTGGTTTTCTATGAGGTGAATAGGTAGACCAAGGGTGGTGATTTTCAAAGAATAATAGAATTAAAATCTCTAGCATTCTAATCTCCTGCTTTTGCCTGTAGTTCTCAGTGGTCTGTGTTAGGGGTCAAGATGCATGGCCTCTTTTAGGACAGACGTCACTTGACAAAGCTATCCACAGGGTTAATCTAGCCAAATATTTATCTGGATTTTATCAACTTGTTATGGTTAGGAAAATAAAAGTGATTTCAAGAACAAGTAGAAAGTCACACTCCCTTTTTTAAGAAAAGAGAGTCTTAAAAACTCAACAGCTTCTTTTTCAGCCTCTTTTCCTCTTAAGTTAATTTGCTTGGTTATTTTATCTTCTTCCAACACATTTTCCCCCAACTTCTGGGTATAACTGAATTGAAAGATTCTTTCCTGGTTCCTTTTTCCAAAAAAGGTGCATGTAGATGTGACTGGCCTAGTACATCTGAAACAAGGCATAGAGCCTGTTATACCACGCGCATCGTTGTATTATTGAAATTTACCTTCAAATAACTTGAGCATGGGCTTCAGTGATTGGCTGAGTCAGTGGAGGTCACAAAGACATTCAGTGGTATTAAAACTATGATTGGTCAATCAAACAATGAATCAATAGTAATTTAGTAAAAACTCCTAGGAGTTCAGGAATTTAATTCAGCACTGTAAGATTTAAAGAAGAATACCATCTAGTTTCTTCTGCAAAACGCTCATAACCTAGGAGGGGAAACACAATCAATAGCAAACTTTCATTTTCTCCTACCAGGCAGGTTGTTATTCTCTTGTTCTTAGGAGAATTCACCACCCTCCAGGCTTAATATAGCAGAGCTTTGAAATCAGCACATGTCACCAAAGAAATGTAAGTATTTGGCTCCCTGGGGTTTGCTATTCCATTCCCAGCACACAAGCAGCACTTGCAATTTTACAATATCTCACTATTTCTTTATTCTTTCTATTACTTGGATATCGGCCTGTCCTCTCAATTTGGAAGGGTGGGGAGTTTGGAAGGGGGAGTGTGAGGGCTCCCTTTGAATGCTAGGATGATGCAACTTATTCATAATTGTATCCTCCACCAACTAGCACTTAACGTGGCACTTGGCACATAATTGGTATTCAAAGAGAAATTGTTTATTTTAAAATTTGAAACCAAGAAAGAGCAATGAACAGTATGGATGCCTCAAAAGCTAGATGCAGGAGAATGATAGGAAAATGCAGAGTTCAAAGAAAATTTACCAGTTGAGAGTATGAGATCAGATTGGAGGATGGGAGGCTGGAGTCAGACAGGTTGGCAGGGAAGGGGCTATCAATGACCCAGCCCTGAGATGATGGAGATCCAAATTAGGAAATGGAGATGATTGTCAAGCATGATGGGAAAAGGCGATGGGGCAAGCAAGGATAAAGGCAAGGGTAACATTAGAGATGACTTCAATGTTTTGAGCCGGAATAACTGTGAGACAAAGGGAGCCATGGCAGAAACAAGGAACTTGTAAGGGGAACTGGTTTTGTGGGGGAGATGATGAGCTCAGTTAGAGACTGTTGAATATGAGGTGATTGGAAGACTTTCAAGTGAAAATGACCAGTAGGCAGTCAGAGATATGGGAATAAACCTTGAGCAAGGGGCAGGACATGAGCTGTAAACGTGAATCATCAGCCCCATATGCCTGCAGCCCTGAGAATGGAGACAGTGTCCATGCACTGTGGTGCCCAGCAAGAAGAGTGGGAGACCAGAACAGAGGCTTGAGTAACAGGGGGCATGAAGAGGAACAGGAGGCTGACGGGAAACTTCAGGAGAATTGGAAAATGAGCAGGGAATCAAGGAGAGTACAATGCTGGGAATGTGAAACGATGAGAAATTTCCAAGAAACAGCGGGTAGGAAAAGGAATGAAAGCTGCAGCAGGGATAGTGGGAATGACATTGAAAAGAAGGACACTGGACATTACAGTGGCAATTGGTGACGTCTAGGAGCCAATTTGGGCAAAGAGGTGGGGATGGAGGTTAGATTTCAGGGAGCTAAAAAGGGATTGGGGAGAGAGGAAACAGAATAGGAACCATAAATTCAAAAAAAAAAAAGTCAGTGAAAAAGAAATAGAATCGTGGCTAGAGATGACAAAAATATACAGTTACTATTTATGGGGAACTTTTTAGAAAATATTTTATGGTATTTGTTAAATGAGTTATTTAATTTCTAAGCCTCTTGCTGACATGGAATCTAGAAGTTTAGATGGACTCTCATTATCCTTGAAGTGGAGCTTGATCATCCCTCCGCCACAAAGACACACAGACTCACTTAAAAAGTTCACAGACCCCAGCTTGTGCCACAAGGGTCACAAATTCTCAGAATTTGGGTTTCTAGATAAAATCAGACTGAAACTTGCCACAAATGGGCACTTTGGACCTCTAATGATATCAAGGCTGGGTAGCTACCATTGCCGAAGGCTGCCTGCCCCTCACAAGAATGCTCTTATTTGGACCTTCCATCTCAGCCTTTGCTCTAGCGTTTAGAATCCACCTTTTGTGTAAAAGGGACTTCGAGTTCAATGTTCATGTTTATCCTTTAACTAGCCTAACCATATTAGGGGCTTGTAAATAATGACTAATTCCATCATTCTGAGTAGTCAGTCCTATGGTGGTTTCAACATAGTTCTTGAGAAGACCGAGAAATTGAAAGAACCCACTGCTAAGCCTGTGCCGAGAAACAGAAAGAACACACTGACCAACAGCTTCATTTTTCACGTGACCGCCCATTTGTCTGGGGCCATCCTGTCTCCTGTTACCCTGCCTTTTGTCCCAAAACATAAATACCCTATGTTTTTCCAAGATTAAGGAAAATGTGACATGTGAACCTAGAACATGTATTTATTAAGTATTTAATATAATTTCAAATCTGGCCCTTATAATGTTGCTTGACGCTAAGCCAAATTTAGATTTGAATATAGACTATAAACTTCCACTAAGTTTAGTTCGGAAAAAAAAAAAACAATTTTCCCTAAACCTGAGAACAGTAAAAACAGAGGGCTTCAGATAAAGAAATAGAATAGACCCATGATTTTGATATGGGGATTTAAAAAGAAAAACTACTTATTAAATAATAACATATACACAGAAAAGCGCACAAATCATAAGTTTGTGAGCTTAACGAATTTTCACAAAATGAACACACCCATGTAACCAGCAACCAGATGAGGAAATATAATATGACCAGCCTCTTAGGATCCCCCCAGTCTCATGACCCTTCGTAGTCACTACCTCCCTGCAAAGGAAACCATTATCCTGACTTCTAAAATCATGTACTAGTTTTACCTGTTTTTAAGTTCTGTAGAAATAAAGTTACAACATATATATTCTTCTGTGTCTGGCTTATTTTGCTCAACATTCTGTTTGTGAGATTGATCTATGTTTTTGTAGTTTGTCACAGTTTGTTCATTGTATAAATGTACTGCAATTTATTTATTCATTCCTCTGTTGATGGATATTTGAGTTGCTTCCAGTTTGGGGCTATTGCAAATAGTGCTGCTGGGAACATTCTTGTGCGTGTCTTTTGATGCCCACATACTTTCATTTCTCTTGGGTATAAATTTGGGAGTGGAATTGCTGGGCCACGTGGCATGCATGCAGTCAGCTTCGGTAGACAGTGCCAAACCGTTTTCCAAGGGGTGTACCTATTAGCCTCCCACCAGAGTATGTTTGAGCTCTAATTGCTCCATATGATCGCCAGCATTCAATATTGTCAGGTGTTTCGGGGTTTTTTTCTTTGGTTTGTTTTTGCCATTCTCATGGGTTCGGAATTTTTTAAATTCTCTGCAGAGACCACAGGGTTAGGATACAGCACATTCATTCTTGGCCCTCAGTGAACATACTAATATTGAGAATTGCTCATGTTAAGAATTTACAATTCTGAACATGATCTTTCTTAATATCTGAAACTTACTTTGCATTTACATTGAATGGAGATTTTACTGGGTCTTTAGTTCAACAGTCTTACAATTCATAAAGATACACTGAAGTGCTAGAGTCCCTCAACGCTACTTTCACGTGTCTTAAAGAACAGACAAAAGATAGGAGGAAGTAATGATGGAAGGAAGGAGGGGAGAAGGGAGGGAGGGAGGGAGGAAGGCAGGCAGGTAAACAGACATTGTTGATTCTCCCTAGGAAAAGTGATCTCATGAACATGACTGTCTTCAACAATGATAAAAAAGGAACAGGTTCTATAAGAAAATCTTTGACTTTAATTCCCATAAAAGTGTATTATTCTTTGGGGATGATCATGCAAAAAAAATACATATATATGTATATATATATACACACATACATATATGCACACATATATATATACATATTTATATACATGTAAAATCAAGTGTAAATATAAATAAAGATAAATGAGGTGAAATGTTGAATCTGCGAGAGGATATTCCAGACTGCATGTCTCTCCAACATGTTGAATGTTCCTTGATTTGGACGATGGTTGCTGGAAATGCCCCTGAAATGCCTGTAATTATCACAATCATCACTTGAACTAACCATGCACAACTCCTCAAAAACTCCCCAAAAAACATTTAGGAGAAAAGGCAAGGGGAAAAGGAACAAGTCATCTGCTGGGAAGCCCTTTGCCTGGCTTCACACCCAGTGTAGACACTCCTCAGAAGCCAGTTCCAAAGCCAGCTCCCTAAGATGACTTTCAAATCACGGTTGCTCTGTCCCCTTGGTCAATCTCCTCCTCACATCCCTGAACAAACGGAGCTCCTCCTCAATCCTCCAGGACAAGCTGTGCTCACTCCATCATAGCATCACAGTCCTCCTAGTGGCTCTGACACTCATCTTTAGAGTTGCCCAGAGTCACAAGCACTCTGCAGGCACAGAGTGACGCCCAAGAAAACTTACTGAACTGAACTGCCCCCCCCCCCAGGCCAACTCTGTCCATATGGAGAGTGATGGGTTGCCCATAAGTTAAAGTAGGTGTTTTCTATAATGTGGAACCATTTAGATCATGTTTCTATCATTTTGGCTACTTCTATCCTCCTAACACACACACACACACATCCCTTCCTCCCTCTCCTATTCTTCCTCTCTTACAAATATGCATAAACACAGTAGAATCACTCTCCTTTCACTGATTAATCGCAGCCTGGCTAGATTCACCCCAGTAAGAATGAAAGCACAGCTGGAAGTGGTGTGGTGAAGAAGGCCAAGACTGACAGAAGGACCAGTGAGTTCTACTTCTATCAGCCACTATGGGGCTGTGTGGCCCTTGTCTTTGGAGCCTCACTTTTCCCATGCAGTAGGTGGTCTCTTAGTTTCCTTCAATGACATGACAAAGGTGCATGTCTCCATAACTCCTCAGAAGGAGGGAGTTTCCACGCTCTTCTCCCAAGTTTCCCCAGGACACTGCCAAAGCTTGAGCAAGGTCTGATTTTCTGTTTGCTCAGAAAGCAAGTCAGTTACATCCAAGATCAGTTTATTAAATAAAAGCGTGGTGAGAGTGCTTCCTGTCTGTTTTGGCTACAAGATACTTGGAAATAGGAACTCAGCAACTGGACTCACAGCACTCAAAACTCACTCTTCCTTTCCAAACCCTTTCCAACCTGAGCCTGCTTTGCCAATCAGACGAGAGAAAGGAAGAGACCCTTCAAACGAGAACAAGAGATTGCACAATAGAAATCCAGCAGGTAAAGAGTTTATAAAGAGCTCAGCAATTCTCCCCCTTTCTATAGTTGAAGAACCATAATTCCCTAAATTAATTTTTGCCAGATTGCTGCACACAAGAGCAGATGAGGTCTTGGCTTTCTCCTAATCCTGAACAGGTTGAATCTTAAGATGTGTAAGTAGATTTTCTCCTCAGAGCTGTCTGATCCATGATGAAGTCTGCAGCCACTGCACATGTGAGCCTATTTCCCTTTTCTCCAAAAGCCAAGACAAAAGAAGTCACTCTGGGCAGGCAAGAGACACTTACTGAAGTTTCCTTTACCAGCACAGAGGAAAAACCGGGATGTGGAGACTGACAGAATGCTGACTGAACACCACCAAAACAATCAATGAAGTTGGTTCCCTTCCAAAAAGCATGGGTCTAAAGGTGTGCCTGGACATTTTAACAAGACACCTGGAGGGAATTCTAATGTACTTCATCTTTGGAAGAATAAAAGAGAAAATTAATTCTGGCATCTAAGATCAGGAGTGAGACTCTGATCGGAACATGACTTCTTTTCCTTCTTCTTTCTGTCTCTCTCTTTTTTTTAATTCCAGGCTAAACACGGCCAAGCACCAGATGTTCAACATGGTAAACTGCTGAAATTCTCTGCAAAAGCTGTTCGGCCAATTGTACTTGGGAGGTGATTGTCCCTGCTGCTTTCCTGCACGCCCCCCATATTGTTGTGTTTTTCTTAAGGTTAAAGTTCAACCCCAGCTAAAGCTGCATTCGGAGAGTGGGAGTAAATGTCTGGCCACAGAGCAGAGGGGGGTGGAGAGGGTGACTTTCTCTGTCGTTGTGTGTCCTAGATTTTCTGAAATGATTACACTCTGAGGATTCAGAGGCAGCTCACACTTTCAAGACTGAATGCTGACTCATGTCCTCCCCTTCAGGGCAACGGAAAGGAAGGGTGGAGTTGGAGGATCTGGGTTTGGGGGGTAGGGGATGAACTGGCAGGGGGTTGGCGGGGAGCAGAGAAAGAGGGAGTGAGGACGCCAGCAAGACTCCTTTTCTGAATGCAAGCCTTCCAATCTTTGGGACTCACATAGTTAATAAAAGAGGAGGGAAAATATCAAAAGGCTATTTCTGTCTTGTTTGCAAGGATTGGTGAAATGAGTCAAATAAACTGAGGGAAAAAAAAAATCCCCATAACTCAGGCTGATCCAGAAGGGAATCTTTGCTGAGATTTAAAAGTGTCATTTCCTCCAGTGACTTAGATGGGCTCATGAAAGTTTGGGTCATTCACACAGCTGGCCATCCACAGGGACTTTGAGTAGCCTAGTCTTTTAAATAGCCAGCAGTTTGATGGTGCCATTTACCTGGCTACTAATAGGAGCACACACTCTTTCCTAGCCTCAGGTACTGTTGGTGTTCTTTCATCAGGAAAGCCGTCTATGGAGGGCCCAGAAACCAGCATACCTCTGGTGACCAAGACTGATTTAAAATCAGCATTTTATGTTACATTTCTGGTGCATATAGACGTGTCTTCCACAGAATTGATGGTTAATGATTTTTGGTGGTTTTATCGTACTCCAACAATTCCTTTGTGACCACTGACCCATTTGTTCAACAAATATTTATTCTGTGCCCACTAAGTGTCAGACACCTTGATGGGAGTTGAGGACACATGGAGCTCATGTCTATTGAGGAGTCTGATTATAAGCATGCATGCTCACGTACATATCCACACACAAGTGTATGTATTAAATCAGACATTGTGGTGGGTGTCGGGAAGGAAATGAATAGGATGCCGCAATAGGACTGAAGGATGAGGAGGACTCAGCTGTGTAAAGGAAGGAATGATCAACTCCGTTGGCTGGAGTAAGTGCTGAGATGGGCTCTCTTTCATCTTTATATGCCCTGTGCCCAGCGGGTGTGATTACCACATAGCAGACATTTAATTGTGTGGCTCTAAGCTTCACCCCCACTCACTACAGATACTTGTAAGGTTGACATTAGGTCAGAGTGCACCGGCTGTACTAATCGTTCAGTTGCTACCGCTCAGAGATTCTGAAATGCCCTCCTCCACCCACCTACTGGCCCATCCTCAAGACCTCCCCCACAATTCAGCAACTAAAGGCGGTGTGGGTCCCCAGCACAGCTGGAAGCTTCAAGACCCTGCTCCAGCACTCCCACTGCTTCTCATTCTAATGCATGAGTGCTAGAGCTGTCTTGGCTGTTAAATATTTCAGGAATGATCCCTGCACTTAGAATTGGGGAGGTGGGATGGCAGAGGGGGTTGTATGAGAAAGCACATGCTCAGCTGGCTTCAAAATAGCCAGCTGCCTTGGGGCAAACGGCTAGAATTTTGACAATATCAGTCTCACTACTGCCATCAAATAGAATCTCCCCACCCCAAGTCCTGGAATAGAATGGTAGAGAAATTAAACAGACACAGTTCACTCCTTTTAATGTCATATACCTAAAATGTATTAAGTAGACCATGTGCAAAACGTGACATTGGGAGTGAAGAGATAAGACATTTGTATTATCTCAGCCAGTTTGATTTGGGGCAAGGACAGTCAGATCAAAGTTGACTGTTTGTTCCTCAGAGCCCACCCTGGCGTTCTGGGATCTGTGAAAAGTCAACAAAACAGTGAAACTCTCTTCAACTGTAGGAACAAGAAGAAGCCGGAATAGAAAAAGATCTCTTCAATTATCTTTTTCTTATATAAATACAACACATATCTGCATGTTTAATATGAAACTATAACTATTAAAATAATAGAGAAAATCATCTATAAGTTTAGGGGCTCAAGATATAATCTAAACTGGAATTTTGGAGATCACAACTGAGCTGAAGTTTGGCTTTCATTCTTCTGACTTAAGAAAGCTCTTTGCAGTCACTGCTATTTCTTTCTGCTCTGGCTCCTGGTCAAAGGCCTCGCCATTTGTTTAGACTTCGAGAAAGCCATGGACCTACCAGTCCCCTCCCCACTCGGCCACCTCTCCTGCTTCTCCCTAATGGAAAGGAAAACATCTCTTTCCTTCCATGTGGCTTAGCTGAACCCCATTGCTGCTTACTGTCTCAGCAGAGGAGAAAGAAACAAAAACAACAAACTACGGGGTTGTGACCATAATGAGAGTTCTTCCTGGTGGCATCTTTCTTATCAGAAAAAATGAACCTCTCTTCTACAGTCCATGTCTCCAGTTTTGTAGAAGCTTGGTGCCTTTAAGACCAGAGTTCTTTGTATGGAGCTGAGAATAAACCCACCGGAAGTAGCAGGAACAAACCATCTAGTGGACCTTATATGGCTCTGGAATCACTGTTAGTAGCACTCTGCCACTCCCCATCATCTGTGCTTTGATCACCTTTATTTTGCCTTCCCTAGTCCCACTTCTTTTCCTTTTCTTCTGCCTAAACCTCTACCCCCTAACAGGATTGCTCAACTCGGCCACTTCAGTGCATTTTGGTTCAACTCATATCATGAGGTAGGAAGATGTCTGTGAGAGTACTTTGTAACAGGAAGGTGTTTTGCAGATATAAACTATTATTACTAAGTACTCATTATGTGCTATTCCCCTTGCTGGGATGTAAGTGGGGGCAGTAAGGGCAAAAAAGATGAAAAGCTTTGACTCTGACATTCCAAGAGCCTGGTGTCTAATAGAGGAGATGGAAGATGCTTAAGAAAAATATGATGACTGCAGCAAGAATTACAGACCATGGGTCATGAAAGTGGTCTTCCAAACCTCCTGGAGAGGAGGGAGCATTTGAATGCACCTAGAAAGATGTGTGACTTCTACTGGCAGAAGTGGTAAGGACATTGAAAAAACATGACATATGGTGTGCCTCTCACTCAGGAATTCACATAGACATGAAAGAAGTGGATCCTTCCAAAAAGGAACGAATCTGTCAGATCAATGACAACCCTGAGAAAGAAAGGTGAATGAGGACTCTGGTCATTTAGCCATATCCTCAGTCTTCCATGATGCTGCATATAAGAACTAAGTGTCCAAGTTTCATCTCTGTTTTTAAAGATGTCAAATTACACCTGAGGTCCTTGAATAAATATGACAGAAATTCACCTGTGCACAGAAAGGAGATAAGTTCCCTTCAGTCTGGTTGAGGACTTGGAGAAACTAAGAGTTTCTCTGAGCCATAGAGAATAGCCTGGGAAGGGGGGGAGGAGGAGGAGGAGGTGACATTCTTTTCTAACCAAAGTGCAAACATTCTCTCGTAAAAGAAAGGTGCATTTAGAAGGAATGTGGTCCCTATACATCACCTGTGATTAGCTTTTGGGCAACTTTCGTGGACAGGAAGGCTTCCATTCAGGAGCAGACAATTCACCTGATTATCTTGTGGGTCTTAGGTCATCCCTTGAGAATGGGAACAACGCCCCTCAAACCTCTGGAAGAAACTCAATCAACCAACTCGGGTGTGCAATGAAGCGTTTGAAGAGCCATTGAAGGTGCTGTTTACTCTAACTGGGTTTACTTTTTTTTTTTCTTTTTTGGATGGAGGTAGATAACATGATGTCTTTTACTAGAAATTACATCTGGGAGATTTTTGTTTTTCTGTTTGGGGTTTTTACCAGTTCTGTATTCAAAGACCAACATAAAACCCCTATTTACTTTCTGTCCTGGAAGATGCTGTCAGCTCTGGGCTGAGCACTTCTTAGAAAATCCTCCCCTCCCCCACTCAGCAAGCCTCTTCAGTTTGGCTACAGAAGGATGTTTACCTCTGACACTTACCATCAGGGTTCAGACCTTGTCAACCTTTTACCAGCCCTGAACACACAAAGCCACACTCCCTGAAAGGGGCACTGGGCTCTCCTGGATGCATTTCAAAGATATTTTTCCTCTTTTTGCATTTGGGAAATTATGGAGAACCAACTCTCATGCCCATTTGAGACAATTTTGTCAGCTGTGATTTTCTTAAGGCAAAGATCATATTCAAAGACGAGAACAAGAAGACATTTTAGCTTAGACATTAAAGAAAAAAAAGAAAAAGGAGTGAATAAGCTTAGAATTGCTGCAAAGTTTTAGCCTTTCCAAGGGAAGGTAAGGAAAAAACTGTAATTAGATTCTCAGATCATAACCTTCTGATTATACCCATTTTTTTTTCTTTTCCAACCTTGTTCAAAATCACTACTTTGACAAAGTTGAAAAACCGAATATTTCTAACATAAACTCTTACTGAGTGATTGAAAATGAGGGCCAGACGGGGAAAATACTCTCTAAATTACACCCAAAGCAAAACTAGCAACCAAGATGTGTGAAAAAACTAGTAAGTGAAATAAATCTCTGTAAGATAGAAAAATGAGGGAGTGTGTGCCAGGCAGTTTTAAAACTCTTCCAGATCTACAGTTCAGTGTGTTTAGCTGGCTAGTTACTGCTGAAATTCATCTGCGAAGACAGAACCGACAAGACAGTAGGATCAGACAGCACGGGCAGCGTTTCTGTGCCAAAAGACCTTGCAGAGAGGGAATGTTCATCATTATCATCAGGATGGAAAAAAGGAAAAAAGAGAAACCATTTTGGCATCCACCCACACAGAAAATTTTTGTACTTCTTACCGTGGAAATACTAACTTAGAGGAAGGGAACAAACCCTTGGGGACTTCCATCCTAAAGCCTTTCTGAAAGGGAAATGCCCAGAAGCACATCCAGAAAGGAAGAGACTGGCAAATGGATTTGTGCAGATTCCAGACACCACAGGTGCTGCTGTTACTCACCAGGGACTCAGGCAGATCACTTTCTCACCCCACTCGGCACAGCCGTCCTGGCCACTCCCAGTCCATGGCCCGCTTGTCAGCAGAGCCCACGGTTTATTGAAACATCCCATTGCTGCACCCATCCTGCTCAAAACACGCAAACTCCCTGCAGCATCCTAGGCATCCCAGATGGTCTCATCTTAGTTGCCCTGCTTGAAATCTTCTTTGATCCCTCAGGGGCAGAACCCAGGCACTAGACACACTTGGGGACCCAGGTCATTCTGAAGTCAAATCCCTTCACTCCAGAATAAATCTCCAGCTTTCTCTTTCTAAAGTGTCGTGAAACAGTTGGATAGTATTACCTCGGGGGACAGCTAATGAACTTTCCTTTTATGCAATTTCTCCACGTTTCTTTTTCCTTCAAAGAGGAGAATTTCTGAAAGCATTTGCACAAAGTCATATAGAAAATATTGGACTCGGCATTCACTCCTTTTCCTTTACAAACACCACCACATTCACCGCAGGTTGACGACTGATCACAGGGGATATAGACACAGGAGTATCTTAGAAAACCCTACCAATTCAGTGATGGGTTGTCTTCAGGTCCCAGGTGCCCATATGCTCCAGGTCCAAGGTAAAGTGGATAGACTGGAAGAGAAACCACAAAACATACCCCTTCCCCAGTTCCAGGAGTGCCCCAGCTCCATTGTGTGTTTGGGCCTACACAATCATTTAATCTAAATATTCAACTACAGATGGAAATGAGCAATTCTTGCCATGTAGCTCATAATGATTTGAAAAGCAGGTTGTTCTCAAATGAAAGGCACTGAAAAAGAAAAATATTTTTCATGGAGAAAACTTAGGTGAGAACGTTTCAAGTCCTGAGTTCCAGGCCCAACTTTGTCTCTAGCTATCACTGAATTTCTCTGGATACAAAGATCTCATCTGAAACATGAAGGGGGTGAACTAACAGGTTTCTAAGGCTCCTTCCACAATTAAGAGTTCATGACCCATTTTCTTCATTTACATATTCAGTTATCCAATTATCGACAGCCACTCACACTGACCTTTCCCCACCGCCCAGCCTACTGGAGCCAGGTTGTGCCAAGTGCCCAACGAGGTGGACAATCAACCTCTGAGAGTTGGGATTTTGCTGTGTTCCTAAACCGCATTAGGCTGTCTCTTTTACTGCTAGTTGCCTGCGTCTCTTCTTCTCCCTGTTAATACAGATCACTCAGAGTCAGCTCTCTAGTTGATTCAGGCAAAATTCACCTGGCAAATGTGCATCCTGGGAGGTTGGCCACACATATAACAATAGGACATTAGAGCATCAAAGAGCCTTAGAAATCGTCAGGATGAGCGGCCTCCAGGGTCTCAGGGGATATACAAGAAGACCCATTAGAAGGCAGGAAAAATATTAGATCATCTGTTTTTGCTTATTTTATCATATTTCTTTTAAACTTCCATTTTAGGGATATGTTTCATAACATACATAGTGTATTAGAACCTTATAGATTCATATTATTTATAAATTAGTGTATATCTACTGAAGTATGCATGCTAAACTTTTTTTATTGCTGCTACTTAAAGGAGTATGTGATCAAAAAAAGTTCAGAGATTAATCGTATATGGCCCTAAATCACGTTCTGTCCACTGTTTTTGTAAATAACGTTTTATTGGAACATAGCCATGCCCACTTGTTTACGTAGCATCTGTGGCTGTTTCCATATACAATGGCAGAGTTCAGTAGCTGCAGCAAAGATGGTTTGACTCACAAATCCTAAAATATATATTACTTGGCCCTATACAGAAAAAATTCACTGACCCTTGACCTAGACTATTTTTATTTTTTTAGATGAAGGAATTGGAGCCCAGAGATGTTGACTAAATTGGCAAAGCAGAACTAAAACCATGGGTCTTCCTCAAAGCATTCTTCAGCTCATGTTTGGTGCACAATATTACACTGTCATTCCCATACTTTGTATTCTCTCAAGTCTTTTGACATCCAAACTAAGATATTACTAGACCTAAATTCCATTTCACCCATGAAGGCTACCTCCACCTGAGCTCACCTCTCACCTTTCCCCTGTGCCTAATTCCCCCGCTGGGTTGCATAAGCTTCCCTTGTGCCACAGTGGTGGCCCGCCCCTGCCAAAAGATGCTGTCACACTACTCATCTGCTGTTTAGCCCAGATAGAAGATCACCTATTTTTTTTCCTTTTCTTTATACACTCTAATAATTCACTGTATTTCTTGAAACACCTGGAAATGCAGTAAGCAATAACATGTTTACTTATTTGGAATATCTGGCAAAGGCGTTAGTACTATTAAGATAATGAAAATCAGTCAGAACTCTCCAACTGTGGAATCATCAAGGGACTGTGCTCTCCCTACCCAATGTCCACTTCTTCCAGCACGTGAACTTTCTATCAAGTCTCTAAGATAAGTAAGTGTTAGTGTGGAAGGTTGTCCTCATAAAGGGGAATTAGTCTGAGACTGCATTTCATGACGGAATCTCTTAAGTTAGTGGTTCTCTAAAGTGTGGTCCAGCACCAGCAGCAGAAACATTACATGGGAACTTGTTAGAAATGCAAATTCTCAGCCCCACCCCACCCCCCAAAATTATGGAATGAGAAACTCTGGGGGTGGACCAGAACTCTGTGTTTTAACATGGCCTCCTATGGATTCTGACACTTGCTAAAGTTTGAAAACTGATGTAGGGAATTTGGCATCACAACCAAGGACCAGGAGCCAGAAGGAAAGGACCTCCTCTGCCACCACTGCCCTCTCCTGAAGTCTCAATCCTGCCAACCTTCACTGCATCTTCACATTTGCAGAAGTTCCAGGGAGAGACACTACTTCCTTGCCTTCAATGGAGCAGTAAATATAAGCTTTGAGTACTGAATGGAAAAAGAAATTGCAGCTTGCCCAGTTACCATAGTGTCTTACCTCAGTTATGGTCATTTTGCACTGCTGGCTCATTGCATTTTTTTAATGCTTATCAAGGACCTACTAAATACAAAACTCTTATGTAAAAATGGATTGTGTACAAATACTATGAAAATCCAAGTCAAGTGCTCTGAAGGAAAAGAAGAAGTTGATACATGGACATATCATGGAAGAACTCGACCTAAACAGGAGAGATGGAAACACTTCCCTGGGGAACTGATGTTTGAGCTAATCTATCTGCAGGACAAGATAAAAAACAAGAGAAAGCATTATCCACTAAGAGGAAAAAGTATGTGTGAAAGCCTGGTAGCTGAAGGAGAGTGATATTTTGAAGAACTGAAAGCAGACCAGTGGGACTGGAGCACAGAGTGAAATAAGTATGGCATAAGAGGAGGCAGGGGAAGCGAAATATGCCCACACTAAAGAGTTTGTTAATTGTTCTAACAGTGAGATCACTCTGGCTGCTGTGTGGAAAATTGTCAGGAAGCTAGAATGGAGTGACCAGTGTAGTTGTCCAGGAGAGACATGAAGGAGGGTTAGACCATGGAGAGGTGGAGAGAAGTAGACAATTTTAGAAGATATTTAAGCAATAGCAATATAGGAGACTTGGTGGCATGGGATGTGAGAAAGAGGAAGTTGTCAAGGAAGATTCTTTAGTTTCTGGTGTAGGAAACTAAATAACTTCTCACAGATATGGAGAACATTGAAAGAGGGTGGGCTTGGGGTAGACGTGGGGAGTCTGTGAGGTCTGTTTTGAATGGGTATGTTTGGAGTTCCTTTGATATTTACAAATGGAGAGTTCTGATAGGCAATAGTAGAGTTGTTTTGGGGCGCAGAAGAAAGACCTGTGCTGAACATATAAAATTGATATTCATAGGTATATAGACGATAATTAAAGCTACAGATTCAGATTAAATTACCCAGGGAGAGTATATACAGTGAGAAAGAAGAGGGTCTGAAAGAGAAAGACAAATACTGTATGATTTCACTTATAAGTGGAATATAAAAAAGTCAAACTCATAGAAACAAAGAGTAAATTGGTGGTTGCCAGGGTGGGGGAAATGGAGAGATGTTGGTCAATGGGTACAAACTTACAGTTATAAGGTGGAAATTTTCTAGAGATCTAATGTACAACATGGTGGCTATAGTTAACAATACTGTATGGTATACTTGAAAGTGGCTGAGAAAGTAAATCTTAAATGTTCTCACCACACACACACACACACACACACACATACAAAAGGTAATTATGTGAGAGAGTGGATGTGTTAACTAACCTTATTATGGTAATCATTTTGCAATATATGTGTATCAAATCATGTTGTACACCTTAAACTTACACAATGTTATATGTCAACTATATCTCAATAAAGCTGGAGGGTGGGGGAGAAGAGGGTCTGAGACAAACTCTTCAGGAAATACTCTTCAAGCAGATGAGGAAGAGTTCCTCTCACAGATGACTACAGAGGTTGTGGGAAACCAAGAGAACAGGGCTTCACAAAAACCAATGGAAGAAAATGTTTCTAGAAAGAAGAGGTGGTCAGGATCTCTACCCCCAGGGTAGAACTCCAGGCAGAGTCACATTTTGAAAAAGAGGTAATGATAAGCAGGAGCCTTGGCAAGGAATGTGCGGAAGCTAGAAAAATCATAAGATTTTTGTTCGGAAAAAAATGATTCTGCCCTATTCGACTTTATTTCTCAGTTTTGGAGATACCAATCTTTCCTAAGGATTGACGCAGCAATTAAAATCCAATCAAATAAAAAGAGATGTTTGGCCAAATTTTCTTGTATAGTAAGTGACCTGCAGAAGCTTCTATCTGTCTCCTAAGCTCTCTTCCAAGTCCCCGTCAGGTGGCAGAGATTGTTGGACAGCAAAGGAAAGCTCCTTTCTTAGTGCTGGTTAAGACAACAAATACAAATGTCTTAGCCCTAAAGCCATGTCATAGGAGAAAAGCACCAAGCAATATCAAATGTGACTTATCCCCAACCTCCTTAGGCAACGCTTAACACAACAAGGAACACGTGTAGATAATGGAAACCATGTAAAAGTAGTAATTGGCACAATAGATAAGTTATTGCTTTGGATTCACAAAGTTCCTTTTAACAACAGCTTCTAAAACTTCACATCTGGTCTGTTGAATATTACCTCATGTCAAATCTAGTCTATACCCAAAGGATTGACATAGGCAGTTGTAATGACTTGACCAAAACAGCACAAGTCAGGTAGGTCTTGAGGGCAGAGGCTATCTGCCAGGGCAAGGCCTATGTCTTATTCTTCTTTGTGTTCCCCACTAATGCAAACAAAAGTTAGACTATGAATATATGTTGGGGGTGGGGGTTGTTATTGACTGACAAGGGGTATAGGGGAGTGGTGTATACACATAAAAAGTAATTGAACTGTATACTTAGGATTTGTGTACTTCACTGTGTATATGTCATACTTCACTAAAAAATAAAATAAAATAAACATGAACATAAATACTGTTTGATTTCAAAATGTTAACCCTGAATTGCCTGACCTGAGGTTTTCACCAGTTGTACCACACTATTAACTTCAGTTTCAATTTATTTTGCACAATTCTTTTGACAAGAATGGGCAGGGGTGGGACAGGTGGGAGTGGTTGGTCTTGGAGGCCTGAACCTGTAACTCACATGTTCTGTACTAGGCACTTAAGATACATCAATCACACTTAATCATCACAGAAATTCAATGAAGTAGTTATTTATCATTCTCATTTCACAGTTGAGGAAACTGAGACTCAAGAAGTCAAATAACTTACAATATATATCTGAGTCCAGAGACAGTGATCTTTTCAATAAACCTAATATGCAATAAAGAAATGTTACCCAGGAAGCAATATGGCCAAGTGGCAAGCTCCATGAGTATCCTCACATCCCAAAGTCAGGACACAAGAATGATCTGTTAAGGAGGAAGGCAAGAAAAAAAGGAAAGGACCCAGACCATGGAAACTTGCAGACTATAAAGCTTGCATTATGTGTGGGAAGCTTAGTAAAAATTATTACATGTGGTATATTTTTGGAAAAGTAAAGCATGTGGAAAGAAGACACAAAGAATTTTAAATGTTTTAAGATGATTATAAGTCAGTATAATTTTTGGCCACTTTGAGCCTGAAGAGGATAGCCAAAATAGAAATGTGTCTTATTTCTAGACAAATTTTCTCCAGGTGTTTTAAAAAATTATTACTATACAATTATTTTGAAACAAGTGTGTCATGTCATTAATTTGTTTACTTGCTCACCATTTTTTCTAAAGGTGTTTCCTTGGGTCTGGCTACTTGCTGAACTCTCATTAATTCTAATAGTTGATTATCTGTCCATTTTTAGGTAGATGGTCATATAATCCAAAAATAATGACCCAATTGACAATTCTGCCTCTTTCTTTTCAATCTTTATGCCTCTTATTCATTTTTCTTGACTTATTGCATTGGCTAGACCTTCTAGTTCAATGCTGAATATTAGTAGTGATAGTAGATATCCTTTCTTTAAGGGGAATGCTTCTAATTTCACATCTGTGTTTTCCTTTCCTATATTTCAACTTCTCTCTCACATTTCTCCTCTTTCTTTGTTTTCACTATATTTATGTTTACCTTGTGGGAAAATATTGGGAAAAAAGTGAATTAAATTTCTGATCCTTTTCCTTTGGGCATGGAAAATAAAGGCCAGGAGGGTTGAGGGCTTGGAGCAGCTGAATCCAGGGAATCCCCAGAGCACAGGTGAGGGGAAGGATGAACACAAGCATACACCCATCATCAACCAAGCAGAAGAGGAAAATGCTCAGCTTCTAAAAGAGTGGTGAGGTTGCACTGGGAGTCCTGGAGGTCCCACATGCTGCACCCACCATGCAAGAATCAAGGGAACAGAGCCAGCCTCTGGCTTCAGATAAATGATCTGGGCACTGATTTGTCTTTTTATTACCATGTGCAGAAAATAGGCATTTTCATATGGACCAGAGTTTGCCATGTATTTGGATCAGTAGACAAAAGAAGAAACTTGATACTAAAGAGATGTTTCCTATCTTATGAAACTTGCCACTAGGAATTAAGATCAGTTGTTTTCAACCTTTTTCTTTCAGGTAAGTTATCGATACTAAGTAATTTTTCTGCCACACAGCATCTACATTAATACCCTATTAAAATATTTGAAAAACCAGCAGCATCTCCCTCACTGAGGCAGGGACTCCTTTATCACCTCTGACTTTTGACATCTCATCCCTAAATCTCTCCTTTGGCAGAACACAGAGCAGACAGAAATGTTTCAGCCTACAGGAGAATCACATCTCACGGATAGGATAGAAATGAACTCTTTCACAACCTTTATCAGCTGATACTTATCAACACATTTAAAATGTGCAAAATGTGTATGTATACATCAGGAAATTGGATATAAGTACAGTCAAATTTTAAATAAATATATATAGAAATTTATTAAGTGATTTTTCTTGATTCTGCTGAGATCCTCTGTGCACATGTAGAGACTGTACCATCCAAGAAGTTGTAGACTTGACTAACCCCAAACAGAATCTGATCACCAGCTACACTGGGTTATCCTGGGAAAGCCATGCAGTTATGAATCAGACATCACCACAGACACACATCTGACAATATTTAAAAAAAAAAAAAGTTCCCTTTCTGAAAATCACTATTGCATTGCAAAGCTGTGAAGATAGCATCGAAGGACAATATCCAACAGAAGACAGTAGTCCCATCCCACACTCCAGCTCCTCCAGTCCCGGGAGGTATGCCCTCCTTTGCCTTCCTGCACTGGCACCAGACCAGGAAAGACCATAAGACATAGACAAGGAACTCAGAAATGAGAACCTCACTTAGAGTAGAGGCCAGTTTTTGACATCTTAGATTGAGAAAAAGAGAAAAGGGGAAGAAAAATCAAACTATGCCTGTGCAACTAAGAACACAGTAATAATAAAGGGACCAAACCAAGCATTTCATACAAAAGAAACATCGATGGAGAGTGAGAGATTGTTACTCCATAAGCAAGTACTGAAGTGAAGATGAAAACTTAATGGGGATTCCTGGAGAGTCATTTTCTAAGACAAGATTTGGTCCCTGATAGCTTCTCACTAGCAGTATTTTCTTTTTGAGTCATGACTTTGCTTTTATAGCAATAGTCACAGGCAAAATCTTTAAGAAGATTACCATTTGAAGAAGAACAAAAACTTCCCTTTGTCCACACTATTTCCTCATCTTGGGAACCTTTCAAGAATAAAACTTTAGCAAGCTGAGTTTTTAGGTAACTCTTATGTGTATATTGTGACCAACGAAGCTGAGTTCTTCACAGATTTAAAGTTCTGTTCCCAGGAGTAAATTTTTTTTTATAAACCCCCTTACATCTGCTTCCTAAGATACTCTCTCACCTTCACCAGGAACAAACACTCAAACTACAACGAGGTATGGTATTCAGACAATCTAGTGGCCAGAGAGAGAGAGTCAGACTGTCCAAGAAATGCGTATGACATCTTACCTCTTTCTTCTCCTGGATGCAGAGACTTACTAATTTACTATGGAGTCAGTCCGCAAACCATGGCCCCCAGACTGTTTTGGTACAGCCCGCAAGCTGAAAATGAATTCACATTTTTAAACAGTTAGAAAAAAATCAAAAGAAGAACATTTTTGTGATACACAAATTTGTGACACAAATTATATGAAATTCAAATTTCAGTGGTCTTAAATAAAGTTCTATTGGAACACAGCTACACTCACTCATTGACATGTCTATGGCTGCTTTCGTGCTACAACAGCCAAGTTGAATAGTTCTGACAGAGACCATATGACCTGCAAAACCTAAAATATTTACTCCTGGTCCTTTGCAGGAAAAGTTTGCCAACGCCTGCACTATGTAAAATCTGGCCATCATCATCCTATAATTTGAAAGCTTTATATTTCATAATATACTCAGTATAATCCAAATGCAGTATCATTAATAAGGACAAAAGGAACTATTTATACTGGATTTTGTAGACAATTCTTATTTTAAATGTTTTGCCATGTTGTCTACATACCATACTCTCATGTTTAAGTAATGTCAATATTTAAGCTTTCAAACTATAGCTCCAGATTCCCTCTTGCATCTAGAAGAGACAAAACTCTTGATCAGAGAGCACATGCCCTGATTTGGGCTGAAAACATGCTCACTGCAACTTTGATGCTTCTTATGATTAGATTTAACCTGAAGTTAATAGTCTGGTAAAAACGAGCAACTAAAGAACGTTACCAAGAAGCACAAACAGAGAAACATAGAAACACTCTCAGGAACACTCAACCAATTACATCTTTTCTCTTCGGTTAGTAGAAACAATTCAGCCTGCTGAGTTGAGTTTCATAAACGATATGGAAGCAATCTACTCCATCTACCTGCAAATGTTTTTCAACTAAATTTCCTCCTCAAAGAGTTGACACATCTAAAGTTATTAAAATATTTATTTGTTAGCAGTTTTTAAATCTTTTCAGATTTATTGGGGGGGAGGGGAATGAGAACCTACTAAATAGATTAATCTAGAATGTAAAATAGCAGCCACAATGCCAAGAAGTCTGGTTTGATCTGAATAGAGGCCTGAATGCTTTACAAAACAGGACTGGCATTCTGAAGCAGCACTTTGAAATATTTAGAGGTTGATGATATAAACTACACTCATCACCCCCAGTGTGTTTCTCAGAAGAGGCAGCTGGAGGAGGAAACAGGCCAAGTGGAGGAGTTCATTATCCAACTATGTTTTAAAGGTAGTGAACCTGCTAATTTTTCTCAGATATCTAAAATAATTACATAGGAAATGGTCAAACGGGGGAGGGTCTTAGACTTCAAGAGGGAATAGTTTATTATGGTCTCAGAATTCTCTAATCAGCCGTGAAGTATAATCTGCGCATGCTCCATCTGAGCATGCTCCATTCATTACTCAGGGTCCGTGGGACGCATGACTAGTCAAAGGCAGGCACCAAGTCCCAGGGGGCTTGCATGCTTGTTTGGGAGTCAAGACAAACTTCACACTCACAAGCATTTCCAAATGAAACTATTATGGAACAATGTAAGAGAAAGAAAAAAATCACATAACGAAATTATGCACGGGTTCGAGGAAATGCGAATATACTTTTCCTAGAAGGTTCTCAGTTGCTTTTGCTAATGAGGCAAACAGTCCTGCTCCATAAATTATAGCAGGGTGGAGAACAAAGCAGAAATTACTGTGCTTTTCTCTTCATCTGCAGAAAAGGTAACTGAAGGCGACAAGTTCTGCCCCTAATGCAGTGACTGAACCTGAAGACACCAAGTATCGGGAAAAGTGCATCTGGGAAGGCTGAGTATGGGGAGGAATCAGACAGCTGTGGTTTGGCCCGGAGTGAGCTGAGCAGGGAAGATCCACAAGAAACTGTCCACAGCATGAGCAAGATTGAAACTGACAAGACTTCTCTGAAAACATACCACAGAATTGGCCGAGGACTTCTGAGTGTTCTAACACACAGTTTTTTTGTGGCCAAGAGAGAAGTTTAAGGGGAATAGTGAGAAAAGAATGGGTGTGATTGGATGTCTCAAGGGAACACATCTTCACCCATATAACTATGCTTTCTATGCAGTAACGTGGACTCCTCCAGGTCAGTCTTGAGACTCTCACCCAATTTTCATCATCATCAAAAGTACCCATTTAAGTGGGAGCTTCCCAAGGGATTGTGGTATGTGGTCTTAAAAAAGCCCAAGGAATAGCCCCTGTAAGAACAGACTGTTTGGGCCCATTATGCTCTTCCAGCTGAGGAGAACATGGCACCTGGCCTTTCCGTGCTGTCTCCACGTTCTCTCATCAACCTAGGTCAAAAGGTGAACGTGCAGGTGAGCTCCTCTGATCTATACGTACCACAGACTTAACTTTCACCACTGATCAGGGGAACAGTCTCTCCATATATCATAGGTCCTTCAGCAATTCCATTTGAATATGTATTTCTGGACTTGCATGTTAACTTAGAGTTCATATACTTAATAATTCTGTTTTATAAAATGAATTGCTTCTAGCAGTTTCTACACCCTTAGGTGCCACTGCAGTCTTTTTTTTTTTTTTTGAAAATGTGAGCACTCATTCGAATTGACTTCAGAGCTATAATTTATGGAACAGACTGAGTCACTGATCTCAGCTGGCTGCTTTTGTCCTGGTTGGTGTACTTCCTTCTTTTCTAAAGGGAATTTTCTTTGAAGAAAAAAAAATCACTTTTAGATTACTTGTGAGAGAACTTTTTTTGAAAGGGAGTTTTCTTGGGAAATTATACGAATCCAATGGTGAACTTCTCCTAGAGCAAAAATTCTATGCTTCAATACATACTGTGAACATTTACAAAGGATCTAGAGAAAACTGTCTGTGTGGAGATTATTTTTAAGACACTTTAACAGAAAAATAATCTTTTCTCAATAAAATTAATTTGAGGGTCTGCCACTACTTAGCCATTTAACCTCTCTGGGCATCATTATCCTCCTTCTATGAAGTAAATTAGTTAGATAACATAATTGTACTCTATCACGCTGAGAATAAACATAAAATGAAAAGCGTTTTTAATACTAAAATTAAAAATAAGGTGTGCTCTACTAAGACAAAAAACAATCCCACTTTATGAGCTAATACAATAGGTGGTAAATACAAATGTTGGAAGGCATTTTACTACAGGGGCCTTTTCATAGCCAGTTTATGCAGGATCTCTCAAAATGTGATCCAATTCACAAAATTGATCCAATTCACAAAAACTTATGAATGTAATCACTCCAGAGCCCTTATACTGCCTGAATGTGATACCTTTATATATTGATTGATCAATCTATCAAAATCTATCAGCTACACTGATGTTCTAGGCATTTCATAGACAGTATCCAATATAATCATAACTTGGAATTTACAGGTAAGAAAACTGAGGGTTGACTGGGTAACTGTTTTGAACCCCACCCGAATCTGTCTGATAGATGCATTTACACTAACTCTATGCTTTATGGAATTTGGTTCCCATGAGTCCTTACTGTGTCACAAAAGGAGATCTGGTCAAGTATACTCATCTTTTAAAATAGATTTTTAGTTTAAGTTCCTTTTTCCTCCATTCCCTCCCCCAACTCCTTTCAATTTTAATGTTCTTTTCTCTTTTGTGGCTGAGTTTGATTTTAAACAGACTTCTTAAGAAAACTGTGTTCGTATAAAACCGGAGGGCCAAAGAGCTTCCTAACTGGAATAGGCAGGTCATTTTTGAGGGTGTGGAGCTCTTGAGAGGAAGTAGCCCACCCAAGTAAGTCCCGAGAAGAAATTTTCTTACATATATGAATGACTGGAGATATATCGCCATACTTCACTCTCTTCAGTTCATGCAGAATGTGATAAATGTTGTTTTCTTTTCTAAATGAAATTATAAAAGGATTTTTACCTTCACTCTAGCTCACTTATTGGACATAAGTGATCACCAGGACATTTAATGTCATTCTACAAAATTCATCCAAATGATTACTTTCACATTGTAATCTTCCCAGTTGTAAGTCTACAAGCAAACTGAGACCTGCCAAATATCGGCCTCCAATGTCACCATTTTTCCTGCATACTTAACTCTGGGCACTGCAGTTGTGGCATAGGAAAAATTAACATTCGGTACCAAAGGCTTGGAAAGATTGCCCTTTTTTTTTGCATTCTTATCTTTTCTTCCTAACCTACCATTCATAAAGTAACGGAAACTTTGAGAGCCTTCTATTATAGATGTGATCTTTGAAGAGAGAAATTGGCAGAATGGGATCTATTTGGATGGGATTTATTTTAAACTGATTTTTTTGTTATTGAATATTCTGGGTTTCTGATTGAGAAACCACTTGGAAATTCCAAAAGTTGGCATGCTGGCAGCTTCTTTATGTTTCACATCTTCTCTAGCACATTGACAGTTGCTCCTTCCTATCTCTGGAGGATGAGAACAGTTGTACCATGTTCCTTCCTCGGTCAACACAATCAACCCAATTGTCTTCATATGGATGGTTCACACTGCAACACATCATCTTGACTGCAAATTCTTTTCATGGCTGTGAACGCTTCTGCTTAAACAACTTACTTCATTAACATAAACAGGATCTTAGCCTGGCCCAGCAGGAGCTAGAAGAAAAGCCTTTTCAGAACATGTCTGTCTCTGCCACAGAGAAAGTGTGAACCCAAAAGTTTGAAACGGGCACCATTTTACACAGGTAGGCCTTGGCATTTCTCTGAAATACATGATATCCTGGGAACCAGGTGTGCAGTCAAAAATAACCGCTTTCATTTCTATAACACTTAGCGTCAACAAAACTCATTTACATACATTATTTCATTTGATTCTAACAATAATCCTGTGAGGTAAGCAGGACAGAAACTATTATTGCTATTTTTTCAGATAAGGAAGCCACGATTCAAATGTTGTATTATTATTATTTTAAAACAATAGTAACTACCATGGAATGGGGTGCTTGGTCACAATGTAATTTCGTAGGCATGACCACAACTGCACTGACGCCAACACTGCGAGGAAGTCAGACAAATACTATTATTCCAGTATTTCAGATGAAGAAACAGATAAATAAAGGTAACCTTCGTTAGTATTTCTACGAACAAATATCTCTACAGAGCTTTCGGCAAAACACTCTTCCCTCAGTAGCTGTCCCTCTTCCTGGGCAGTTATGTGGAGAGGATAGGCCAGAACTTTCTGTGACATGTTCTGCTTGCTGGCTCTAACTCCACCCCTTTCCTCCCACTCACTTCCAAACCCATCGGTGAGCTTCAGCACAGCTGTGGAGAACAACTCAATTAGACATATTTTTATTGATAATTTGAATAAAAGTAATATAAATAACATTACTGAAATTTTGGAAAATAGAAAAAGAAAAAACCACCACAAAGTCCCATGACCCCAACTAAACCTCTCTTAGTATTAGGGTAAGTTTCCTCTAGCTTTTTTTTGTCCCTATGCATCTGCTTTTCTCCTATTTGTAATTATAAGATAAATTTGTATACATTTTAATTTTGCATTTTCAGTTAACAATTGTATCCTAAGGTGTTTATCTTGTCACTACACTATTCTTTTTAATGGTCATAAATTCTAGCAAGGAAATAAAATATGATTAATTTACCATGACCCCATTTTTGGACACTTACACTATTTCTGCTGTTTCATGCGTGTAGTTTTCCCCATATTTTGGATTGCTTCTTAGGATAGATTCCCAGAAGTGAGATTATAGGGTAAAGAGCACGGACATTTTTCTGGCTCTTGATAGTGCCAAACCGCTTTCCTAAGAATTTGTCCTAATTTAAACCACCACTAGCAAAATGTAAGAGATCTATTTCATTAGGATAGTTATTGTTTTAACTTTTGCTATTTTATTTCTTGTTAATTATTTAAATTTCTGTATTGCTAATGATTAGTACATTCCGACATTTTCTTTATTTTCATATTTTCTTTTTGTGAATGATCTGTTCATGACAATTAGACTTTGACAGTATCGTTTCATTGAATAGTTAAAACTATTATCAGTTCCTGGAGCATGAAAAAAAGCATAATTAGGAAAAATAATGACTTCTAAAGTCATAGTTAAATGATTTGGAAGATCTTCTCCCTGATGTTCCTCTCATATAATGTTTCAGAGGTTGATTCGTGCACATGAGATGCGAAGTACAGTTAAAATCACATCAGTGTCAATAAATGATCCTAAACTAAAATATTTGCCCTTTCTTTACACTTGGCTGCTATTCTCATTAATTAGCACAAAAAGGGTAAATGTACTATACCCTGGGATCAAGCCAGGCCCAACATACCAACTGGGTTAACTTATTTTGGGTAAATCAAGTAAACGTGCTGAGCCTGTGTCTTCATTTGCAAAAAGGAATAATACTAATCCCCACACAAGTCTGTTGGGAGGACTGGGGAAACAGCTTTACATGTGCATATTAAAATGCAAGAAATTATCAATTTTGGCTTAGGTCTGAAACACAACTTAAGGAGCTAAGAATCCCTAATAAGACAATACTTGACACTAGAAGTGCCAACACAGACACAACCTTCTCATTTTCTAATCGAGGACACAAAGCTGAGATGTGCAAGAAGTGGATAACATTTTTTCTTCTATGTTTGAAGCTCAATATTGTTAAGAGACTTTATAAAATCTACTAACCCTTATTGTAACAACTGAACAGAGACTGTAGGCACTGGACAATCATGGTTTCAAATGGTAAATGTTTCTTACTAATTCTAGGCTCCCATGGGACAGAAACTGTAGACTCTCCAATGCCTATTGCTATGCATGGCACAGTAGGCATTCGATAAACACCTATTTACTGAATACAGAAACTAATTATATCAGAGTAACTAGAAGTTATTGACTCCTCCCTCAGGCTGGATAAACAGTCTGACTGGAGGAACTTAGTTTGCTGAAGACATCTGTTTGAGAACGAGTGGGAGTTAAATGATCTAACTTACAACTGTAAAAAAAAATACACAAATTTCAACACCAAATATATGCAGTCTGCTTAACAATAGCATTAAAGGGCCTCACTCTAGTGCCCTGGGCCTTCCAAAATATATAAATGCAAAGCACAAGAGGAACCAGGTTGTGTTTGAGATCCCATTGCTGTATCCTCTTGCTATTCTTCAAGAAGCAAATCTACTGAGCTTCATCAAAACAGCCAGAGATTTTCATTTAAAAGGAAGTGGACCTAGTGAAACAAAAATGTATGTACCAAGGACAGTGAAAGGATCTAGCCACTGACATGTTCAAACATTTTAAGGAAAGCTGTTATTTCAAGTACATGTCAAGAGGATGAGGAGGGGGTGTAATGAATTACAGAATAACCGGTGTTTATGCCTGAGAGATCCCTGGGCTGTTCTGTACCTCCTGGAAATTGTTTATGTGCACAAGTTCTGTGATCATGGGGCTATGATTAGTGGATGCTGACAGTGTGACAGCAGAGGAAGGCATGAATCACCACTGCTCCATATAGGAGAAAGCTGAGCAAGACCAGCTCTGCCTTAGAGATGGACTTCTTTTTCCACATTCTGCCTAAGTTCTGGTGACTTGGTGCTATCGGTCAGGATGGGGAAAGAGGGGGAGGACTGATGAGGAATGAACGTCACCATTTTGGGAAATTCCACTTCTTCCTATAACTCTCATCATTTGGGAAATTACAATTCTTAATTTGTACCTAACCACTAATAATCTCCCACCTATTTTCCATATTGATCCACTGATTTTTTTTTTAATTGAGCTCCCCAAAGTACCCAGCACTGCATTTCTGAAATGGTTCTATCAATAGGAATATGTTCATTTCTCCTCGTCTCATGCTTCCTCTGCATCAAGAACCCAAGATAGGAATGCCACTAGTCAAGGGATGGTAAATAAAATTTGATGACTTTCCCAAATTTCTAGGAATTATCCACCAATGAATTTGACTGGATGATTAAGTTATAATAAATATGTCATGGTATTAGAGATATTTTGTTATCATTTGGAAATGATTGAAAAAGTTAGCTAGAAAAACGTCTTTTCTGAATACAGGTAGAAATGTCCATCTTTCGCAAGGTCTAGACAATATTGCTTGGTTACAATGTTCTACCTGTCTTTAGCTACAAAAACAGAATAGGAATCTCAGTTGAAGCAAGGAACTAGAGAAAAATGTGGTGATATGTAAAACTGCCTAAATCAGTCACAAGACACGTTTGCTCCAAGTATTGGCATTATTCGATTGAAAAGACTTTGTAGCTCTGAATCCTTTGAATTTGTTATGTCTGACCCTTTGAGTGAGGTACAATCGGCTCTCGATATCTGTGGGAGGTTGGTTCCAGGACCCCTGCAGATACCAAAACCCGTGGATGCTCAAGTCCCATATATAAAATGGCATAGTATTTGCATATAACCTACACAATCCTCCAATGCTTTAAATCTCTAGATTACTTATAATACCTAATACAATATAAATGCTATGTAAATAGTTTTATACTGTATTGTTTAGGGAATAACAACAAGAAAAAATGTCTGTACATGTTCAGCACAGAAGCAACCATCTTAGGCCTTTCCATCTGTCGTTGGTTGAATCCGTGGATATGGAACCCATGCATATGGAGGGCCATTCCACATCTTACTGTCCATTCAAGAGGAGTTCTTGAACAAAAGTAGATGCTCTCACTGTCATGAACACCAGTGGTGGATTTGGGAACATAGCTTCCTCTTATCTACCTGTGGGTCCTCTCCTATCTAAGTTTGAAAAGCTGACCCATTGTCTAACTAATGGATATGTTGGGGAAGACCATTCAACAGCAGGTAACCAAGAAGAAAACACCCTCAGAT